>CAJHUC010001022.1:0-70629 GCA_905146915.1 Ostreobium quekettii | reverse complement strand
CACGGGGTGCCGCCAATGCGCGTCACGCCAACATCGTATAATAATGAATACGGCGTAGCGCTCCCGCCCAACTGTAATATCTTCCGCATACACAGCAGCCTTGTTTTGCATCAGGCTGCAGCTTGATGTATTACAACAGGCCGGGCCGCCAAGATGCTCCGACCACAATGAGCGATGGACATGGCTTTTAAAAGCCCTTCTCCATCTGGTATTCCTAGCACTCTGTCTGTACGAACTGGCTATATGTCAACTGTGGCTCATGCCTCGAAATTCTCAAAAATCTGATTGGATCAACTGCCTCAATCACTGCCTAAGCTTAGAAATCACGAGCGCGAGCGATACCGCTCGGTGGGAGGGACCCCACCTCCTCTTTCCGTAATGCCCGCCCCGCACCCTGCAGTGCCTCATCTATTCCATCACCTGCATAAATCGCCCCCAGCTAATGCTACTCATTACCTACAGCCAACGCCGTTGGCCACCCACCCCTCCCCCCTCTATTGGCATTCGATCTTCACAAAGTTGTCAGGGCAAGCACGACGGCGGCGACCACCACTGCGTACACCACCAATGCGATAAGGCTCAAGACGCCTGCCAGCGTGTTTTCGCTTTTGGAGGAGGCGATGCCGCACGCGCTGCAAAGCAAAGCCGGCGGAAAGAACAAGATGCCAATGGTGAACAGGATCCAGTAGGCGCTCGTCTGCTGTGTTGCCTGGCCAGACGCGCTCTCCAGGTCGTAGCTCGAGGACCTCACATGTGGGGGCTTCTGGCGCTTCTTCCAAACACAGGAAACGTCGCTCAGAATTTGGCCGCAGGAAACTTCGTACAATAAATTCATTGCAGTGTGATTAGGGTGGCGAATTGCATAGAGGTGGGCGCAGGATCTGCATTCTCACGAGGAAATCGTTTCCAATAATCTGATTGATGGAAGCCCAAGACATGTTCTGAATTCGCGGAAGACAAGTTTTAACACAAATTGGCAATGCTCCCAGCGAGGTTGATCTGGGCGTGGAGACCACGACGGCCTAGGGTTCGCTTGTAAGAAACTCGCCAAAAGACAGTCATGAGAGAAGAACAACGTTCTGGATACACACTCAAGCGCGGGCGATCGCACATTTGCTGCATACGTTCACACGTTGAGCAGATGCGTGTATTAACGAGGGCCCACTGTGCCACGTGCCATTCTGGCAAGCACGAATTACTCGTATCTCGCAAAGGGATCGAGTGGAGCGCATCGCATCCCAACTGCAGCCCGTTCACAGAATAAGATCGAGGCACTGGTGTGATTTCAATTCCCGCTCACCAGAGGCTGGATCGACAGTGGGCTGTCGGAAACAGGTATTGGACTGGGCGCAGCCGCGGGCATGTATTGCAATGAGCACGGCACTTGCGTTGGCATTTGTACTGGGTGCACGAACTGCAGAGGACAAAGACCATGTCAGTCCAGCGATGGAACGCTGTTAGGATGGAGAGGGATCCAGAAAGAGAGTAATCGAATATCGATCACATTCAAACAAGACGCTGAAGGCATGGAATCTGTTTTACTGGACATGTGATCCAGTGTGGGCAGTTGCATCCTGTGGGTGTGGGCGTGCAGTCGGAAGGCTGTGGAAGATTATGTGGAAATTTTCACGGCAACCAACTTGCATATTGCAACATTGTGGCGATGAAAAACACATCAAATAGGGTTGATGAGAAATCTACACGACGGAGTTCAGTCCAGCTCCTCACCTGAGGCTGAAATTCGCAAGGGTAACCCATGGGAAGTCCACCCTGATGTTGAGGCGCAGGGGCAGATTGCTCGTGATGTCTGGGAATGTTGCCGTACTGGAAAAGCAACGCAGAAGTCAGTTGCAGGTCGCCGAAAGTCACTGCAAACATGCTAGCTATATTGCGCAAATCTATAGCATTCCTGACGACGGTACCCACCATTAGTGCTCCACGGCACTAGTGCAACTTTGCAGGGTGCAATTATTGACAAAAGAATATAACTTTGAACAAAATGGCATCAATATTGAAGTTTGACAGTTCGATATGTTCAGCGATGCGCTGCCCCATGGGAAACGATCCTCACCCAAGTGAATTTGTTCGATTCCGTTTCCAGAACCGCGTCACTGACCATCGCCCACATCTAATGAACGTAGCAAGCAGATGGAATTGGAGACCACAGGGACATCACGTTTGTTAACCTGACCACCATGCTTGCATAGGCCACAAAAAAAAGCAACTTGGGCAAGAGGGTACATCCCCGCAATTCAAACAGGCATGCACACGAATGGCCATGCACAAAGCCATGTGGAAGCTTACCTCCATGGCCCAAGGGACGGCAGCGAAGAGGCCCTGATCACCTCTTTGATCAGTTAAGCAGATACTTGGTCGCGCCTGACAGAACAAAGTTCCAAAAAATTGATCAGCCCGTTGCGCTCCGCAGCCAACATCCAGTGTCCGCATGTAAGCAGCGCTGTGGCAACTACGTGGACAGCTACCTTGACAATCTGACGTGTTCCACATGGTGCTAGTAGTATTGCCACTTCGTCCCTGAGGCGCTGCAAGGCGCCTCACCACCCATCCAGAAGCTTAGGTTCGTTTCGGAGCCCACCGGCCGACAGGGGAAAGTTGTGTGAAGTTGTCGTCCTTATGAGGTACACACGCACAACGTGGTGCAAATAGTCGGCAATGTTCCGCCTGAGCTGTGTGGCAGGCATCCAGCATGCCGATGTGCGCACTTCGGGGAGGGCAGGCCTGCCGATATGGCCAAATCGAACCAAGGGCTGCTTGTTGTCGCGCGATGGCGGACTCACACGCGATGGTCACTGCGACTGTCGCCCTTCGAGATAGTAGGTCCGATGTAATGGCATACGGTTTGCCAGGCAACGTCGTTTGATTTTGACACCGGAACACCGGTGCTTGACGTGCGCCGAGCAGCCCTTGGGCGTGTGGGTTTTGCTTCGGGCGATACACGGCTCTTGGTCGGGGTGTGCTGGGGCTGACGAAAAATTGGGCAAGGTGAGGTGACATCAGGGGCGGAGGACAGCGGCAGGTGCCGATGTGGGGCACGAACGCGGCGTAGTTCGAAACCAGAAGAAATGACTAATGCCAAGCAAACCGCGGCTGATCGAGGCGAGCACCCCCTGGAGCGTTCGGTCAACACTGGCGGCCGCTGGGCCTCCACATGGCAGGGAAGCTGCAGCCCGAACGGGGCCATGGCGGGGCGCGCTTCGTTCCCTTGGGCGCTGCGCGCAAGCGGTACCCCGTCGGATACGCTCTCCGGAGGGCGCCGCGGCGGCCAGAAAATCCGCCGGGGCTGGGCGCAGGCCGGCCTGCAAATGCGCAATCTGATATGTAGCCCAACACATTCCCACCCTCGGATCAATCTGCACCCAGAGGACTGGCAAGCCGCCGGCAGTGCGGCGCAGAAGCGCGCACCACCGACGGCGCACGTGGTCCCCCGACGGACGCGACACTGGTCGTCCGCAACCCGACAGCAACCGCCGGTCGCCGTGGCCTAGGTTCGGTCCCCTTTGGGCTGCCCTTTCCCTCAGCCCATCCCACGCGCGGCCGCCGTCTGGCAGACCAACCAGCCGCAGCAGCGGCGGGCGATCGCTGTCCGGAGATTGACGCCTCTCGCGGACCCCGTAGGACGCACTCCAGCGGCCAATGCGGGCGGCGAGACCCATGTCACACCCAGGGGTCACCGCGCCACCCACCTTCTCCCAACGATCCCCCGCTTCAGCGCCTCCGAACGCCGAGTTCGCAACTTACCTCATCCCTTCCCCACCGCACCACCCTCCGGCCCCGCACCCACCCACCCTTTCCCCTTCCCGTGCCCTCCCGCACTTTCTCACCCTCCGTGACGTCCCCCCGTCCCCTTCCCCATTTACCAATCCCTACTCGTTCACTCACCCCGCCCTGCCTCCTTCTCGCAAGCCAGGTCCACACCGCCTGCACGGGCGCTCCCGTCCGCCGGTTCACAGCCGCGGCGAATGTGCCCTCAGCGGTCTGAATAAGGGCGGCTGGCTGGCCCCTGATCCGATGGCCTCAAGATTTGCCGCCGCGGGGCGCCCCATCCCCCCTATAGCTGCCCATCACCCCACCATCCAGCCGTGCAGCCTTACACACGTGACCGGAGGGCGCCTATGGCAGACGGGGCGCGGGAAGCTGCGGGCCGGCCGGGCGCGCTCCGGCCCGGTACCTTGCCCGGCGGAGCGCGCGGAAGTTGCCGACGGCCTCCTGTGGGGGAAGGGGGCCCATGTGACGCCGGGGACGGGCGCTGGGCGCCCGCCGATCGCGGCGACCTGGCCACCCGCATCACGAGTGTGACCCATTGGCAGCTTCCCCCGCCTCCATGGCGAAGGGCCGCGTGGATGCGACAGTGGTGCGTAATTTGCAACGGGTCAAGGCTGGGTGAGAGGCGACTGGCATTGTGTCAGTGGTGTCGCTGCGCCCAATCTGGCGCCCCGCCCGCAAGTTCACGGTTTGTTTCACAGGTGGCCAACGGGCGGCCAAGGAAGGCTCCCTGTTGCGCGCGGCGGGCGTGGGCGCTGTGCGCTGATTGAGGAAGTCACCTGAACGAATTGCCCCCGTGATGTTCACGGACACGTTCCGCAACGAGAAGGGCAATGCGATGGACACGCTTTGACATTCAATAACCCAATTAAACCTTCTGAGCTATCCTAACACCACACTGAGCAAGGCTTGATCTTTACGTTTATGGCTCCATTTGTGTTTATCTATTTACGCGCCAAAACGGGCAAATAGAGAAATGGCCAGATTTGCGGCCACATTTACGCATATTCACGGCTCGCCGACACGCCAAGGTTATATCACAATGTCCCAGACAATTAGGACTTCTACCAACCCTCGATCATCGGCAACGCAGCGTCCACGTCGTCCTTGGCAAGGCGGACGACGTCCTCCGGCAATTGCTGGACCTTTGCAAAGGTCGTTTTGGGCACACTTCAGAGAGTCTAGATGCCACCCTCCGGACTCCCTTAGTCGGTATGTACTGTCTTCAAGTACACAGGGCCCATTGTTACGCATTTTATGCCTATTTACGAGAAAAACGTAAAAACCATTGTTACACTTAAATAGCCGTAAATGTAAAGTGTCCAAGCTGTAAATGCCAAGCCTGCACTAAATCATCAAAATTGCCATTTTGCCTTTTTGTATCATTGTGCCACAGCGCCCTGGTGATAAGTTGTGCCAAATGATCTGGCAGTCCTTTCCTACATAGAGACGAGAACCACGCCGCCCACACACAGCCGTTCCCAGGGAAAGAAAGCAAAGGCGCAATCGTATGGGCTACAGAATTAGTGTGTCAATCAAGTGACCTTCATTGCAAGCATACTCATTTCGCGTCCCCCATTTATCTGTTTCACCGCAAATAACACCATGATGGCCATATCCATCTGCCCCGCATTTAACCCGTACACCTTATAATTATCTACTTATTTATTTCACTCGCTTCCACAAGGACCATTAGTTGATTTAACCAAGTTTTTACAAAACTGCCGAGCATTACGGCATCTAGTTGCATTTCTGATTTTCGCAAGTGTGTTTTACGTCCAGAAATGCGTTGGCCAACACATGCATGCTATGAATGCATCAACATCGCCTCTCAAGCTGCTGTCGCTTCATTTTCTAACAATGCCAACATGCTGTCTTACTTATCAAATGCTTAAATGCTGCCCCTGCAAATATCTGGTATTGTGCGATCCAGGTGCCATCTGTAGTTCAACTACATGCTTGGTCTTTACGTTTGCATTTACGTTTACGTTTTCTCGTTTACTTTTTTTTACGCGTGAAACCTTAAATTTGCAAAAGGGCCTATTTCTGCGGCTGTATCTACATGGTTTTACGACTCGTTGGATCACCCAGGTTACGTAATGATTTCGCATAAAATGATCAGTCCTTCGCTTCCTGGAGAACCAGCGACACAGAGCCGCCTCTCCCTCGGCGAGGGCAAAGGCGGCGTCGAACAAACAGCCATTTTCTGCCCAGTCCAAGCGTCTGGTCGCCACTGCCCGGGCTCCCTGAGTCAATATGTACTGTCTTTATGAACACCGGGTCAAAATTTAGGTATTTTACCACATATTATACGTAAAAAGGTCAACATGGTTTTTACATGTAAACATGCGTAAATGCTCAGCGTTTACGCCGTAAAAACCAAGCATGGTCAATTGTCGCTCATTGACCGAGGTAACAACATGACTAACGGTTTATTGAACATGGTATGGGTTTCGATTGAAAGGCGATTTGCAAGCAGCTGGAAGTTCCAGACCCCCCAAACAGATGGAGATGGTCAGAAGGAGCATCAAGCCCACATTCAAATACACAACATGGATTTGATACACATCTAATACGACACAGTCGGGTGGATAACAAAAGGTATCCTAGGTGTCGAAATCGGACAAACAGCAGCACAAGGAAAATGGTTGGAACTTCCACCTCTTTCCGCCAGTCAAAGTTGGACGACGTCCAAGCGCTTTCCCACTGAAGACGCCTTGCTGGCAACGCGAAACAGCCCTGGTTGCGATACCTGCAACCTCAGCCGACTGCCCACAAACCAAAACACCCATGTGAAAGCCCCCCCCCGCTGCACGCCGGAGGCAGGCCCAACACTCGTTGGATTCACACCTCGGTCCATCCGGTTCACTTGCCGGAAATATGCCCTGCAAAATATGCACTAAATATGCCGCCTTCACCGCACGCCATCACGGGCATGGCCAGCCCGGAATACGCGCAATGATCGTCACGGTGTCCGGCCCATTCGTCTAAAGACAACTCGTCTAACGGACAAGTGGTCTAAGGACATTTGGTCTAAGGACAACTCGTCTAACGAGTTATCCACCCTCAACGCGGCCACGGGTTGGTTGTGTACCTGTGACACAAACTTCCCTGTTATGAATACCACTCGTTTTCAAAGCCGTCGCATGTGTTAAAGTGCCCTATGGTGAAGTCAATGGCAACATTGACTCCGTCTTTGTGTTAGACGGGTTGTCTTTAGACGAGTTGAGTCAACTCGTCTAAACAGCGCCCATTAACTGCATTTAAGCTACAATTACATTTCATTCCGATAGTGGCGGGCTGCATTCCGAACTGGTTCCTGGGCGCGCTCCTGACGCGCGCACAGGGGGCGGGATAGCACAGGAGGGTGAGCGCCCATGCAGGCGCGTGGCTGGCGGGTGTGCCACGGTTTGCGCAGCTGCGGCGTCGACTGGCACCTATGGAAAGCGGAGATTCTACCGGGCGCGGAGGTGGATCGACGGGATCAGAGGTAGCCGAACGTCTGCTCCGATCGGCGGCGATGGAGCCGCTAGATCCTCCAAGGGGCGAAAATAGATCGACGGGGGAGGGCGAAAAGGGAGAGTCGACCGGCAGACATGGAGCACGGAGATTCTGCAAGTGCCAAAGGTGGATCGACGGGAGAGGCAACCCGATGGCAGCGCCGATTGGCAGCGAGGGAGCCAGCAGATCCTCCAAGGCAAGAAGGTGGATCGATGGGAGAGGCAGGCCAACGCGACCCCAGTCCACAATGGGAATTGATTCGTGGACAAAGGGCGTTGAAGCTCCACGCTCACGGGCACCTCTACACAAGGAACCGGGTGGTGGAGTACACCAGTTACTGGCGGTGCGAACGTCGTGACTGCCCAGGGCGTGCAGTTTTGATTGAAGACGTGGCTGCGAGTCACCGGCTTCAGCAAGAATGTGGATGTGAGTGAGTTGTTTTTTGGGTTAAGGGGAATGCGCTGAACGGGTGAGGGCCCTCAGGTCACCGGCTTGAGCTGGAATGCGGATGTGAGTGAGTTGGTTTTGGGGTTTAGGGGAATGCGTTGAACGGGTGAGGGCCCTCAGGTCACCGGCTTGAGCTGGAATGCGGATGTGAGTGAGTTGTTTTTTGGGTTTAGGGGAATGCGCTGGACGGGTGAGGGTCCCCGGGGCACCGGCTGCTTCTGCGATGTGGATATGAGTGAGTCAACTCGGGTCAACGAAATTTTAGACGAGTTGTCCATTAGACGTAATGTCCTTAGACCAGTTGTCCGTTAGACGAGTTGTCTTTAGACGAAATGGCCGGCACCCGATCGTCACAGCACCAGCCTGGTTACGCGTTTCCCCACCCCACCCCCACCCCCCCCGCCCGCGTAACACCCACCTCCTACCTCAGCGCCAGCCCCGCCGGTCTCCGTGCCCCTCCCAGCCGTGGCCGCTGCCACCCCCCTTCACCGCCCAAACCCCCACACTCTCCCTGCCGACTTGCACCCGAGGGCCATCTACAGGCCACTCCCCGCTCCGGGAGCCATCCTGTTGAGCCATCCGTTCATCCTGTCCAGCTGCCGGGCAGCCACGGACCGCAAAGGCCGCGTGCAATCGTGAAGCGCGCCTGTCAATCCGCGGGGCGCATTCTGAGGTGGCGGGCGGGGGAGAGGATTCAAGGCCAAGTGCGGTGAGCCGGGAGTGCCGGAACTCAGAGGGAGCCACACGCTGTGACAGGATCCTCTCCTGGCGGCAGAGTCGTTGGGGGTAAATCCAGCGGGGTGGTGCTTCCGCTGTGAGGCACTGCGGGGCAAATCTGGGACGTCCGCGATCGGCGGGCGGCTGTGCTGTGCTGCGCGACTGCGATCTGCTGCGAAGGGGAAGAGGCGCGGGCGCAATCTGCTGGCCGCATCCTCTGAGGCCTGCTCCCGGCGGAGGGGACCAAAGGCCGGGGCACGCCGCGGCGTGAGGGCAAGGTGGGGCTCGAAGTCGGCTGGCCTGGAGCGGGTGGGCCGGTTGGGGTGGGAGTGGCGCCGTTGGCGAGATTTGATGCCTGGGATCGGTGCGAGCGGCTTGAGCCGAGGCGGTTTGCGCCGCTCGGGAGGGGCCATGACGCGAGCCGCTGCGACCGTTGGGCGCACCGAGGTTGGGTGGGGATCCGCTATGTGGGCGGGGTGGGGGAATAGGGGGCCGGGCGCGGCATGGGCGAGTGCACCGGGCGCGAGGTCGAACGGGCCCCGAAGGGAGGAACGCGGGTTGAAGCCGGAGGATGCTTGATTGCATGGGCGGGGCACATTGGACGGCATCCGCTTCCGGCGAGGGGCGCGGTGGGCGCGGCCGCCGACTGCAGGGCTACGCCAGGGCGCGCCAGTCGGCTGCCTTTTGCCGTTTGGATTGTCGGTGGAATTTTTGTCTCGGTGCCGATCCCGAACATATCGTGAAGAAGGCCCACCGGGAAGGGGGGGCTAGCGGTGCTTGCACCCTCCGCCTGGGCTGGCGATTGAGATGGCTGCGGACGATCGGATGCCGGTCGCTGAGCGTTATTGGCGGTGTGCGCAGGCGGCAGCGCTGGCTGGGGGCTCGAGCGGAGCGGCCACGAGGCCCTCCGCGCGTCGGAGGCGTCGGCCAGGCTGGAGATGTCACAGGTAGGAGGAGGGGCCGTCCCCGAGCGGCGTCGGAAGGAAAATACCGAAGGTGGACGTTCGCAAAAGCGCAACTACCGCACGGTGGCCCCCCTTTCTGAGCATGTGCTCAAGTGCTTTCCAATGTACGACATTACCCAGTGGTGACAACGTGCCAAGACAGGCGAGCCTTGCACTAGACTGGCCTTTGTGTTGACGATGCATTCATGTTGCCACTGCAGCAGGCAGTGGCTGGTTTTCACCAACCAATTTGCAAACCTGCCTTCACCCCCCCAACCCCCCACCCCCCACCCACCCTGCTGCAAAATGCACCCATGCAGTCTGCAAGAGCTATCTTTTCTCAGTTCATGCGCTCATACCCGCACGATGAGCGCATCAGGAGCTCCCACCATCACGTGGCGCGGGGTAGGGGCGGTGCCTCACTGAAGTGTATGGGATCGCAGGAATTAGTTCATCAAAGGGTGCTACTTCGATGAATGCAGACTGGTTACGTTAAAAGTGGCAGTCACAGGCCTGTTGCTCAAGCGATTGGAAACAGCGAACTCCAAATGGGCAAGGATGCACACTATGCAGCAGGTGCTGCTGTCCAGTGCTCATCTTTCACCCCTGCATCCCCAACCCAATGACCTGTGTTGTCCTGTCAGCTGTCTATGCACACTGATGTGCATGCTTTCCCTGTTGAGCACCTTGAGAGCTGAAATTCTTTTAGCACATCCTCTACTGGGGCTGCCAGTTGCTCAAGGTCACCTTGGCAGCATTCGTTGAAATGGGACACATCGCTGACAGAATATTCTGGGCGCTGTTGGGTCCTGTGTGCATTGTGCAACTTTCCCTGCTGTGACTTACATTCCCTTTGTGTCTCTTGCTGCCAGGTGCATGGCCAGACCTCGCAGTCACGGCGCCCCCACACCAACCATCGACCCGTCAGGGCAGACATCCGCACTGTGTCCTTCAGGCTCAAACCAGATCCCCCCCACAGCCGACTAAACCATGAATTTCCAACCAACTACATCCGCACTGCAAAGTACACCTTCTACAACTTCATCTTCATTAACCTGTTCAACCAGTTCAGCCGGGTCGCAAACCTGTATTTTCTTTTCATAGCAGCCCTCCAGCTCATTCCCCAGCTCTCGCCCACCAGCTGGGTCACCACCATCGCCCCGCTGCTGTTCGTGCTGAGCATCAACGCCGCAAAGGAGATCTATGACGACTACAATCGTCACAAGAGCGATGGGGAGGTGAACAATCGGGAGGTGGACGTGCTGCTAGCTGGAAGCAAGCCAGCGGTGTCCAAATGGCAGGACCTCAAGGTGGGGAGGCTCTGTCCCAATTGGCAGCATCTGTGATAGCAAAGCAGATGGCTGGACACTGCGCAAGTGTCTGTTAACATGGGATGGTGTGTGTGATGGTTGGGTCAGCTCCCTGGGCACATCTCATTGCCACGATGTTTTTCCCCCCTCCCCCCTTGAGCCTGCCTTCCATGAGCCACAGAGACTCACACTGCAACATACAGTTTTAGATCCTGGGGTTTTGGCCTTGTTTCTGTCTGTTCCGTTCAATACATCACGAATCCGATGAATCGAATCCAGAATCCGATGTCTCGGCGATGCAGAAAGTTGGTTGAGAGGCACTGCAAGTAGCGCGGGTAAGAGACATGGCAAACATTTGTTTGCAAAGCTCTTCTGAAATTTGTGTATTCCATGGTTGATTTGCATCAAGGACATGTGCACATATTCCATGGTGCACATGCCTATGATGCCTGTGCATGTGGGATCCACAGATTGGGGCGTCCACAAGCTTTGAAAGGAGTTAGGAGAAAGAAACGAATGGGCTGACAAGGAGCTTGGCCCCTTACACGATCTGCAGGTTGAGGGTGTGAATCAAGGGTTTTGAAAGAATGTTGTTGAAATGAATAGGCACTTGGACTAAGATTAACAGTGAATCAGACCAGTAGGTTGCGGTAACAAGGCCTTGCCCCCATTGCTACCCACAGGTTGGGGACATCGTGAGGGTTATGCGGGATTCCGAGTTCCCAGCGGACATCCTGTTTCTGTCCTCCCCTGATGACGAGGGCCTGTGCTGGGTGGAGACGGCAAACTTGGATGGGGAGACTAACTTGAAGCTGAAGTACTGCTACCCTGCGACTGAGGCTTGCAAAGATGCTAGAGAACTGGCCAAGGAGCTAGAGGGCAAGCGGCTGGAGTGCGAGCACCCAAATGAAAAGCTGTACCAGGTGTGCACCCTCTATCCTGATATCTGGAATTTTGATATTTGAGGGCTGCAGCAGATGCGACCCTAAGTCAAGAATATGAAGTGACAGTATAAATGTTGCGGAAGCTGTGTGCCTTCAACACTATAACCAACGTCCACCAAACATGAAAGCTGTAGTGGATATGCCCCCTCTAGAACCTGATTCGTTGAACTGCACCATGCGTGGGAAGTCAACCCTTGTACCTGGTAACCCCTTTTTGAGGGCTGTGCCCGATGTGCGCTTGAAGTTTCTGTTCCCACAGGGGAACTGTGCCTGACAGCGGGCACTCTTCCTTCAAGGAAGAATTCGACAATATTGAGTTGTATGGTGAACACAGTGCAAACTCCTGAGTGCAACAGAAATAGCACACAGTACAGGGGAGTGTGGACAGCAAGAAAATGGAACGACATGCCAAAACACCTTTACTCTTTGGCATCAGGCCCACAAGTCCTGCAGCATAAGTGGTCCAGCACCTGTGCAGTGCATCCAAACTGCTGTACAAGCAGTGGTGGCTGATTCAGCTGCAGTAACTGAGGACTGTGCTATTGTTGACGTTAGTTCTGCTGTGCCTTTCTGGCAGAAAGCCATGTGCTTTTCCAATTGGCATCTTCTTGGTGAATCTTTCTGTAACTTCCCCCCTTCTTTTGGTGGTGTTGGTGTTGGTGGTGGGCGCTGTTGTTTGTGCCTTTTGGTGCATCTTGTTGTGTCCAATGCTGGGATTGTGGAGTTTGGCGATTCGTACCCTCTAGCAAGTGTTGCTGAATTGTGTGCAGTGTTATTTGTTTGTCCCTTGGGCATTGAGTTGGTTTTGGTTTTCGAATCTATGTCGATTGCATGATTGGTCTGTAGGAGGAGCTAATGAGGAAATGCCTCCAACAATGTTCGATTTGCGTTTGGTTGCGGCTAGGTCTCAAACAAGAAATGGTGCTCCAAGGTTTCTATGCCTTATCGTTTTCTCGTTTTGTAACACAGACAACTGCTTGCTATTCTGTTCTGCAGAAAACCTGGCAGGAATCCTTAAAGAGAGAAAACGAAATGGGACGGGAAGGCATCGAAAGAATGGGGTCGAAATGAATTGTTAGAGCAGCCTGAACCTGTGCATTGCAGTTGTTATGTGCAGTCAGCACACGAGGAATCTAAGCCAACGCACCTGAAAGGAGATGACAGGTGCTGCGCCATCCAACATCTGTTCATTTGATCCCCATATGCCTGGCTTCGCACACTGCCGTGTCAAAGTAGTTAATGCCCATTGTATGGTTCATGACCTCCCTGCAGCAGCCATGGCATCTTTGACACAGCCGTTCTGTGCATCGTCCAGTTTGAGGGTGCGGTTGTGGGCAGCACAGAGGAAGGCCTGGATGCCTCCAACCTGTTGTTGCGGGGTTCCACCCTACGCAAGACAGAATGGGTACTCGGTGTAGTTGTGTTTTCAGGGGATGACACAAAGATACGGCGCAACCAACAAGCGGCACCCCGAAAAGTCACACAGCTCGAGCGCCATATGAATGTGCTGGTCTTGGTGGTCTTTGCTGTGCAGGTGGGCAGACTGTTGATGCGTTTACGTTTGTAGGTTTCGAAATTTTTACAGTTTCTGTAGCGCTGTGCGTTGTGTTGCGGGGATTGTGCGTCCCAGCATGCTGGTACCAACATCGTTGGTTTCAGTACATGCTGGAGCTGACAGCTTTCCTTACCAGTTGCACTCCATGTAGAGCCGCTGGGAACCAGCTTGAGGCTGCTGAGATTCGATTTCGTGAGTGACTTGCCCACAGTGACAGCCAGCCATTGTGGGTGGCTGCCAGTGCCACGCTTGCCTTGTGGAGAAAGAATGCTTTTGGCACATGCGAAGCACAGCAAACTGGATATTTCAATTTGCAAAGCTACTGGACCTGTTGGCCTCCAGGTGGTGTTTTCTGTTGGAGGTGCCATTGGGCGGCACTACTGGCTGCAGCAGCACGGTGACGACTGGTACCTGGAGGCCTCCAGGGGGTGGCCCGAGTTTGGGCCCAACACGCAGGGTGCCCTGGTGACCTTCCTGCGATTTGTCATCCTCCTAAATCAGATGATCCCAATCTCCCTGTATGTCACCCTGGAGGTTGTGAAGGTCGCACAGTGCGTGTTCCTTAACTGGGACTTGGAGATGTACCATGAGGCCTCTGACACGCCCTTCAAGTGCAGGACCACCACCTTGAATGAAGACCTGGGTCAGGTGGAATATGTGCTGTCAGACAAGACAGGTAATGGGTCTGAAGACGTCTGATTGCCTTGTCTTTTAGTACCAAACTTTACAGCACACTTGCAAGAGTAGTTGCAACCCCCATCCTGACAGAAGAGACTTGTGCTTGTGACATCTCACGAGAAAGCAAATGCGATCCACTCACCGCCTATAGCAGCTCCTGTCATGTTGGGAAGCTTGTACATCACCTTTCAAGTCACAGAGTCTCACTGCCTACACTCAACAGCCAAGCCCCTGTTTGGGCCCTTAAGTTGCCACTGCTCAAGATGGCAATAGACCTGAATCTCTTCTATTGGGACTGGAAAACAACACAACTTCGGAATTTAGAGGACAAGACAAGTGATGAGAATCGCTTGGGCCGTTTTCTGTCCATTCAGTAATTTTCGCGATGCCGACAGTAACAAGTGTCTAGATGTCGAACTGCCCTGTGCTTTGGACACTTCTATAGCCCTTGCCTTGCAGCCACAATTTTGTATGTTGGCCAGCATCAGAGGAACCAAGCTGCCATGCTGTGCTGCTTGAAATCGATACTTGTGCCTTGTTGTACGCTCAGATTGCACTGGGGGTGCCAGCACCAAGTGTTACACAGACATACTGTGCCAGTTGATGTGTGAAGATTTCTGCATCCATGATAACCCATACCAGGACTGTGGCCAGTGTTGTACATTGCTTAGATGACTTGGACTATCCACACCAAATGGCAAACTGTCTCCCTGTTGTGCTGTTGGATCCCCAAGCATGTCCAAGAACCTAAATTTGTATCCCCTGATTAGGATTGTTGCTGTCGAAACAGCATGTGTGCATTCCGTTGTCACGCAGAATTCAGGCCATTGCAGGACAATCATGTGTCCTGCTTTTGTACCCTGCACGCGGTACAACTGCAGGAAGATCCTTTTCGGTGCTCCACTTGAGGCCTCCCTCCAAGCCTGAGAAAGATGGCACTGTGCGTCTGTTGTTTTTTGTTACAGTGCAAATGGCAAATGAATTTCATATTACCAGCACATGCAAAACCAGTGTCAAACCATATCATGGGGCCAATGTTCACTCATACCAGTCTACAGTAAGACAAAATTGTACACATTTGTGTTGTGCCCTCCCTGCAGGCACTCTCACTCAGAACGTGATGGGCTTTGTATGGGCCAGCATCGGTGGCCACTTGTACGGTAGAGACACACGGAGCATGCCTGGAGAGCTCTGCCTTCCCAAGGGGCTTAAGCTCGACACGCCTCACTCCATCGCCCTGGACCCCATCATCAGAAAATCGATTGAGAGGAGGTCATCCAGGAGGGTGCACCAGGAGGTGAGGATGGCGGCACCTGTCCTGGATGTTCCCTTCTCCTTTTTCTGGATTGAGCGCTTGGGGATAGAATACTGCTTCGAATTGTTGTTTTTGGAGGTTATCATGTACAGCTCTAGCGGTCGATAATATGCATGCATTGAACATGTGGTGGTCCAATGTTCCATAAGATGCATGCGATGGAATGTAACGATGTTGGGTTGGACACATTGCAGTGTGCAGGATGGGAAAGCGGGGCCCAGTCAACTTGTCCATTGTTTTTCCAAAGTTTGCGTGCTTGCACACTTGTGGAATTTGTGGTGGTGCGAGGGTGTATACCTTGAAACTATTGTTCGTACAATACTGTGTTAGCAGTTGTGTTCGGTACTCATCAGGTACAATTTGAGATACTATTCTTTGACCATACGCACCACTGTGTGCTGGAAGGAGTTCTGTGGTACCCACAAAGAATTGTATTTTTGCATTTTTAGTTGCAGCCTGACGGAGGTGGTTCTGATAGGAACACCTTCAAGGCCAGTGGGTGCTGGCACAAGATGCCAATTGCGCAAAAGACTGCATAAATTGTATTAGAATCGGTGATGGGTGTGTTTTGCAGTTTTATGGTTCTATGTGTAGGGTGGATTTGTGTATCTGTGGCAACAATGCCCTTGTGTGAACAGCGATTTGTTCTGAAGTGGTGCACTTCGTGTTCTGACAGAATGGGCAGATGGGACTCACAACAGGGGACTTCTTTTTCCACTTGGCTGTGTGCAATACAGTGGTGCCCACAATTGGTGAAGGCAATGAGCCTGTGTACCAGGTGATGCCCCTTCCTGTGTTTCCTATGGTTTTCATTGCTAAGAGCTTTGTATCCCTTATTCTGAAAGTTTTGCATTGCACTTCGCTAAGAGTTTAGGTTCAAATCCCTTGCAGCAGAATGGGAAAAGAAAAGAAGGAGCAATATGAAACAGACGGATCTTCTTCTTCTTATGGTAGAATTACCTAAAACAACACCTCGATGTGGGTTGCATGGCATGGTTGCTGGTAAGCCACTTCTAGCATCTTGTTGGTAATTCGGCAGAAAGCATCATGTGGACTGGAACGAGTAACAGCAGGATGCTGCACACAATATGGCATGGCACATTCACTTGCATTTCATGGCAGTGCTATATTGTCCTTTGTACCCTTCCTCTTTTACTTTTTCACTTTCTTTGATACTGTCCTACTGTGCTGGCAAAAGTTTTTTGAGTGGCAATAGGTAGGCGGCGTTAGCTGTTCAGAGAATCCTTTATTGTCAAGCGATTTTGCTGGTCTGTGAACGTTGTTGCCACCAGCTTTTGGAACTGCAAAGTCTAGCTCTGGCCTTGTGGTGCACCACACCATGCCAGGGTTGGAGCAAGGGTTCACAGCAACCAGAGGAAGGATGCAAAAGAGGCCATGCACAGGGGAGCCTTCAGGCCACATTCGTTCATGGTTGCACGATTTTGCACAGCTGAATTGTGAAGTAATGTCTGGGCTGCTCTTATGTGTCATTTTACTGTCGTGGTTGCTATACAATGGAGGACGGTCAGGATATGCTGCAAGGGGACCCTAGACGGCTCTGTCCACTATCAGCACCTGGTGTAGCTGCAGGATTTGGCTGCTTCATGTTCTCAGCCAACCTGAAAAGGTCAATACACCATCACCGACAAACAGCTTGTTCACACCAGGCAGCATGGCTCCTACCTGTGCTTGCTGTGCCATTCATTGCTCGCTTCAAAGACGCTCTCAACTACCTGCCAATGCCACAGTTTGCGGGCCCTCAAGTGAACTGGCAGGAGGCCAGTCACCGATTGGTCAAGTCATACAGTACGGCTGATGTGCTGGTCAGCGGTCATTGTCACGCCATGGTCAAAAGTGCAAGGGGCACCCTTTGTACAGTGTAAACGCTGTGGAGCTGAGGCAAGCCAGGTCACAGAGGCGTTGGAGCCAGAGACCATCTGCAGGGCATGGGCAGCAGATTGTGCGGACTTTACTGTTTGCAGGACATAGGCTTTCGATGGCCATTTTATCTTGAGGTCAGCTGGAACCATTAAAGTATTCGCCTATTTTCTGCTTTTCCCCAGCAGAACCATGACATTTGGCCCTTTGCAGTATGTGGTGCAGTGCAAGCCGATCCGCATTAACAACAACTGGCAAAGTTGATGAACAATCAAACATTGCACACAGTTGCAGATGGGTTTGGAGACTTGCGACGGGCTTGGGATGCAGGCACGCACGCCAAAGCACACACAAAAAACACTTTCTGATGGTGGTGATCTGTGCAGCCTGAACAACGACAACAGTATCTGCCCCACAGAACTGACGCACAGCACTGAAAACGCCTGCGACCCTCAACACTGAAGTACGGCTGACCAACACCTTTGATGTGCCCCCCTTTCCAGGCAGAGTCTCCCGATGAGGAGGCCTTGGTCCAAGGTGCCAAGTATTTGGGGTACACTTTGATGGCTCGCTCAGTGGACTCTGTCCAGCTCAACGTGTTGGGCCAAAGGGTGGACCTCAAGGTTTTGGCAGTGCTGGAATTCAACAGTGCAAGAAAACGGATGAGCATAGTTTGCCAGCTGCCCAATGGCAAGATCAGGTGTGCCAACTCTGCTCATATTCTTTTTCTAGAGTACTTTTTCTGTCTAAAGAGTTGGGATTCGTAGTGCGAATCGTACCACATTGGAATTACGTATCATATTGGAGTCGCATTATGAGGATGCAAGCCACCTGAATCTCAGTGGGGAGTATACATGCCTTGGCTCTCCCTGCAAGATTTGTTGTTGCAGTTTATCAGGTGGCTCAGAGGCAGAACAGCTTGCAGTATATGCATTTGCCCCGCACATTGTATAGTGCATATACACAGTCCTGTATAGCACATCCTTGCAGCACATCTGTGCATTGTGTAGCCATGCCCTGCCAGCCAGTCTTAAGCACGATCCCTGCCTGGGTCCTCATTCCAGATGGGTTGGCAAGTGCTTTGGTTTGAAATGAAAGGATTAAAATTCCATTGTGGCTTGCATGTTCACCATTGTGCCCTGCTGTTTGACCAGGCTCTACTGCAAGGGTGCAGACACAGTGATATTGGCAAGGCTGGCAGACAGGAGGCAGAACCGCCAGGCCACGCGCGAACACTTGAACGAGATGGCCAGTGCAGGCCTGCGCACGTTGGCTGTGGCCCAGCGTGACCTCAGCGAAGCAGAGTTCAATGAGTGGTATGACAAATACCACAAGGCCAGTGTATCCCTGGTTCAGAGGGAGGCGAAGGTGGAGGAGATGGCGGATGAGATCGAGCGCAACCTGGTGCTCCTCGGAGCCACTGCAGTGGAAGACAAACTGCAGGTCGGTGTTCATTTCAGACTATTGTTAACTCTAAGATGCCGCATCATATTTGGTACCTGGAATGAAATGATGTGTAAGAGTTGTTGTTGTCTGTTGGTCACATGGAGTGTCAACACAAGAAAGTGTTTTGCCTCTGTCCTGCACCCGCAGCTCTCCTGGTAAGTACACAAAATAGAAACACAGGGAGCCTGTGGCTGCAGCTCCAGCATGTGGAATGACTCATCTCCAGTGAGTTGCACACCACCTTCACTCGAGAAGCGTCTCTGATCTGTTGTTTCTGGGCAAGCTCGATATGTGGCATACTTGCAGTGAAACGGACCTCTTAAGAGGGTGTCGCACATGGCAAATGCAGCACGTGGGACATTCAGGCTTGCATCCTGCTGCATCACCTTACAGATGATTTGGCTGTGATCCTTCATGATCTGAATGATTTGCCTCCCTATCTGTGTGTGCAGGATGGTGTGCCCGAGGCAATCGAACGCCTATCCCGAGCAGGCATCAAGGTGTGGATGCTGACAGGTGACAAGCTTGAAACGGCCGTCAGCATCAGCCACTCTTGTTCCCTGTTCACAGCGGGCATGAAGGTGGTGACCCTGAGGGAGGAGGACTTTACTGAGTTGGCAAAGGCAGAGTTGGTGAGTTTTAAGCATGGTGCTCCCGAACTATTATGGGAGCAGGGCTGGCTACATTTATCGCCGGGCTGGAGATTTGGATTGTGCAGAGGGGCAAGGGATGTGGATGGGGCTGCTGTTATGCGCCTCTGGGTTGCTGAATCAGGTTTCCTTGCTTGCTGCAGCACCAGCTTGGAGCCTGACAACTAACACATGGGCTAGCCGAACGTGGTGGATCAGGCGATCCAGTTGTTCAGTTCAGTGCTGCCCTGTCAATCCCTTGGGGTGTTGTATGGGCCACAGCTTATCCTCTTTCTTCTTGTTTTTCCAGCTCGCTGCACTCTTCATCATTGGTTTGGGTGGGACACACACATGTTCAGAAATCGACGATACACAGTGGAAAACACATGTTGTTCTCAACATACAAAGGAGTAGTATGGACACAATGGGCAAAGTGTGTGAACGGGATATGAGGAGTATTTGGCAGGGGACAAGCAATGCCTGTGTCTCCGTACTTTGCAGGCCCTGACTCAGGCACACCAGGACGTTGTACGACTTGCCAGCCAGCAGAGGACAGGCGCAGGGACTGGGATAGGGCTGGTGGTGGACGGTGGGGCACTGGCAGTTGTCTTGAAGGTCAAGTTCCAGGACGAGTTTCTGAGCATGTGCAAGAAATGTCGAGCCGTTGTGTGCTGCCGGGTCTCCCCAATACAGAAGGCACAAGTGAGTGCAGGCAGCCTTGTTGGCAAGAACCAACCCATTGAATGGCTTGTCTCTGCTGGCATGTTGTTGCAATCGAGCAAAGTCACGCTTCGCAAAATGTGTGAGGCAGCATGCATACTCCTTGCAAACCAAACCACTGCAAATTTGGCAACAGCAGGCTCAGCAGACGTCGATGCCTGTTTGTTCTCCATTATTGAAGGATTGACTAGAATTGCCAAGGTTGTCAGTACAGTGTTGAAGATTGAGCCACGTTCTCTGAAACCTTTATCCCCAATTGCCACAGCAAGAGGGAAGTTGGCATTGAGGCATTGGGTGGTATACGATGAGGTTAACTTGCCCCTACTGCTCCCCCCTTCAGCAGAACTGCTGTTGGGACTCATCCCTTCCCAAGGATGACTCACAAGCCTTGAGCTGCATTCCCAGATGCCCCAGACAGCTTACCCCCTGGGGGGAGCAGCCATGCTACCAATGTGCATGTGCTATTGTTGCTGATCAGCAGACTACAGAAACTTCACCACCAGGTAGTGCAATGTCTTTATCCTATGCTGAATCTTTAGTGTGAGCCTCCAGTGTGGCCACTATCAGGATTCCCAATCCTGAGGTGTGGCGAGCATAGAACACAAAAAATGCGTGTATGGATATAAGTTCTTCTTGATCACACAATAAATCCAGAAAATACACTGCATTTAGAATATTTCTGCTGGCAAGAGAGCCTCACCCTAGTTTGGGGGCCCTCAGTCCTGGTGGCTTGGTAACAGGCTAACATGGGTATCAACACCAAAAAAGTGCATGGCCTGTCAATCAAATAGCAGATCTCAGTTCAGTCCATAGTTGCAAACCAATCCATGAACAGGCCCTGCGTTATCCACTCCAGTAACACAAAACTAGGAAAGAAAAGTGATTCCAACGTGTGTACATACCTGTTGCTGCCACTACAAGGCCAAGACAGGCAACAAGCACCCCTGAAATACCTCGACGTAGTTAAGTATTTGCCACCTGTCCCATAACATTGTAGAGCTACCTCTGTGTTTGTGGAATAGGTGACAAATTTGGTCAAGTGCAAAGCGGGTGCGATCGCCCTGGGAATCGGAGATGGTGCAAACGACGTGGGCATGATCCAGGCAGCGCACATCGGAGTGGGGATCAGCGGGCGGGAGGGCAGGGCTGCAGTGCTTGCCAGTGACTTCTCTATGGCACAGTTCAGGTTCCTGTCTCGCCTGTTGCTGGTGCACGGCAGGTGGGACAAACTGGCATCGTTTGGCCTATACTGCTGTGTTGTCAGATAGCTCCTTGCTGCTGGCAGAACACATGCTGTCCGATGATCGCAACTCCATAGAGACGAGTGCGCAGCCAGTTTGTCATTTTGTCACTGTTGTTTGCTGTGTTGGACAGATTCATTCCTTCATCGGTGTGAAAGTTGATCTGTGCTTTTGTTGTTTAGGGATTGTGTTGGTGGGTTCTCGGGGTATGGTAAAACATGAACAGATTTTCTGAAATAAATCACGTTTGTTCAGACTGCATCCACATTCGGTTGCACATACACGGACAGCTGTTTCCGCATTTTTTAATTGGAGATTTGATTGACGTGGCAGATGGTCATACAAGCGCAATACAGAGGTGGTGATGTACGCTTTCTACAAGAACTTTGCATATGTGATGGCGAATGTCTACCTCAACTTTTTCATGGCAGGTAGGTCAATGGGCCATGGCGGCGAGATGTGTTCAGTGCGGATGGAATACTGTTTTCTTGCGCTTGTCAGGATGTTGCAAAACTGCCCACTGCCCTGCAAGGCAAATTTGGGCGGCGCATGCATTTGAAGTTTTGCCACAATGCTGAAATTGCCTGCACTTTGGCTGGCAACCAATACTTTACTGTATTCTCACAATCACAACAATGAGAAGGGTCATTGCAGGCAAGTCCATTGTGGTCATGAGCATGGATCGTACCTGCAGTGGGAGCATATGCATGGGCTGGACACACCACGCCTTATGGTGTCAAGGCTTTCTCGACCACAATTCACAACAACAGCAACAACGTTGGACATCTCTCCTCTACTTGTTTCTGACCTACATCGCCGAAAGGTGGTACAGTCTGTTGACATCATGTTGATGCTGCTGGGAGCGGAGTCGGGTTTAGTGAATGCTCTGTAATTAAGGTATTAATGATGACAATAATAACAACATTGGAGGGTGGGGTTTGGGTACAGGCCCAAGTTGAGGGAACGAACATGGACCATATGTGCACTTGATGAACCCCCTGCCATCTGTTTCGTGGCAGCGGCAAGAACAACAAAATGGTGTGTCTGATCAGGGTTCTCGACACAGCCCATTTACAACTCAGCCCTCATCGCAACCTACAATGTGTTCTGGACCTCCCTGCCAACGATCGCCTTTGCCATTCTGGAGAAGGACGTGCAGGCAGAGACCGTGATGGCGGCACCGGAGCTGTACATGGAGGCCATGCGTTCAGATTGGCGCAGCTTCTTCAAGAGCCTGAGTCGGTGGCTATTTTACGCTCTAGTGCACTCCGTGATCACGTTCGTGTGGCCTATATATGCACTAGACTGGCCTGAACGCGACGGGAAGTTGGTGGGGCTGAATGCTGCTGGAGTGGCCGTGTACACGGCTGTTATTATCACGGTCAACCTCAAGGTGAGGTGGATGGGCATTGTTTGTGTTTGATGCACCAGTCTGGTTCAAAGTTGAGATGAATGCAAGGAAATCATACGGGCAGTCAGTCTCCACGTGCTATCATGATCATGGTCAACCTAAGGTATGCAGGCGTGCATACGATCATTTATGCAAGGTCTTTGGTAAGATGATAAGGTCCTAATCTCTTCACTAAGTAGTTTCCACTAAATTTTAAACTAGACTACAAAGGGAACTGCTATTTGAGCAGAAAGAGCTGTAGCGCTTATCAAGTAAGAGTTGTACTTCAGAGGTATATCTTAATTATACATATCCAGGACATGAGCACATCCTGACTGTGCACATCCAGGATATGATACTGTTATCCTGGATATATGTATATACAGTGTATGGCACATCCGGTACATGGGGACCCATATCCTGGATGTGGAGGCGCACATCCTGGATATGGAGGGTCTATTTCCTGATATGGTGCCCATATCCTATTCGAAATGCAGGATGTGGGTCTTTTATCAACACTGATGTAGAGTTGTGCAAGATCGAGCAGTGCTTGTGTCTGATGGCCCTATGTTGTGGGAAGAGTGTTGCAATTTGAAAGAAAGGTGGCTGTGGACTTAGCTGTCAATAGCAGGGCTGTCATCTATGGGGGATCAGACCCTCCTCAAGGCATATAATCGTTCTGTGTGCCAGTCTCTCTTGTGGGCTTTGCAACAAGGACTAGTTGAGATGTGGGTGGTGCAAGGCATGTGGACTGTGATTCTGCAACAAACCGAAAGACCAACAAAGCGCGAGCACCACACAGCCAAATACAAGTGGTCGATAGAGGTCGTTGTGGGTATCCCTGGAGTTGAATCCAAATAACTGCAGTGAGTTTGCTGTGTCGCAATGGTGTGCTGGACGAACCAACAGTTCAGAACCTTTATTCATTGGAGTGCCCGTGCAGGGGCCATTGAATGCGTTACGATTGTGTATTGTGCTTTTCCCTCACCACTGCAACCCCAGTTGATTGGACAGTTGTCGCCAAAGACCAAGGCCATGTTAACGAAACCTTGCATACAAAGTGCCTGGATGTGCCCCTGACTTTGCCCTTTGGTATGTGCTTGCCACATGTTCACAAACTGCTGAACCACCTGTAGCAGCTTGCCACAAAACCTGGAACTATCAGAAAGGGGTGCCTATTTGGTGGCCCGTCCCTGCCTCCATAGGTTGCTACACCCTCGGTTGCCTGAGTCTTAACATGGGAGGCACTGCCTCTGCACTGCTATTTGCTGATGGGCACAGTCAATGCTCAGCTTGGACGATGTCTCCATAACATCCTCCCCCTGGCCGAGACCGACACCTTGCCTTGGTAAGGTTTTGTCGACTGCTATTTGACACTGTCCATTGCCCTGTAGGTGGCTGTCCGAACCCATCATTGGACAGTTATCAATGGCATCGTCATCTGGGGCATCAGCATTGGCGTGTGGTTCCCCTTTATGTATGTTTGCAGCCTCCTCTGGCAGTGGTGGGAGCTCCTGCCAGACATGTCAGGAGTGGCCCAGAGGCTGTTTTCGGTGCCTGCCTTTTGGCTGTCTGCCGTTGTTGGCGCGCCCATGTTCTCCATCTTGTTGGATTTCAGCGTCATGGTGTTTGAGGACCAATTTCGGCCGTCAGACACGCGAATATACCAGGTGAGGGTGGCACCGCATGATGAGTTCCTTGGCAAAAGCGCGTGTTGTTGGTACATGCCTCAACGACTTGTGAAACGTTGCATAAAAGTATGGCAACGGTTGCTCGATTTTAGTTCCATGTGCCGTTGTTGATGATACTATGTGTTTATAAGCTGTCTTGCCATCGGCTTCAGACAATGCAGTTGCGACATCTGCAAACATGCTGTCTGTCTGCTCCATTGCAGTCACAGCTTTGCCGCCTTTGTTGCTGACATCGCTGGAGGCTTGCCTACTGTGCGCATCTCATAGTAGTCGGAGTCCAGGGGGCCTTGACTGCGAGATAGAGTATTGTAAGGGATGAACGCATGCATCCTTGCAAAAATCTTGGCGGGACACAGCGGTTACACATCACCGCATGAAGCCAACTCATGGAGAGCGTCGTAGTCCATGATGAACGGCAATGCGCTGGGCGAATATGCAACTGGTTCAATTGGCAGATCACAGACTGTCAGCGTGTCAGCATGCCATGGTGCCAAATGGTTGTTCAACACCAGAAATGAGGCAGGGCTGGCGGGCAGCAACCCCATTGAGTTGCTGTCCAAGAAAGTACCACTCACCAACGGGACCCATTGTTGCAAATGTGTCAGCAGAGCGACAGTTGACCGGTGCGAACAGAGATGAGTTGTATGACTTGCATACAGACTTGCATGGACCTGCGCTCAAATAGCTGTGTTTGTGACCTTTCCAGGAGCGCGAGCAAAAGCGTGCCAGACTGGCATTGCAGGAGTCAACTTCTGCGGCATCCACTGAGCTGTTTGCAGCCGGCATGAATGGGATGGGACTTTCTCGAGGCGTTGCTTAGGGTGGGGGGCGTGCGGGAGGCGTGCGCTGATGTGTGGGATGCCAGACGGATTGCCAAGATCTCAAAGCCAGGCCGTCGTGGACACAAGTGGCTGCGACCGATGCGACAAACGTGTGGCACAAGTGGGACCTGGGAGTCCTCCTGGGTGTCGGCAACCAGCAGGAGGGCCCGGCTGAATTGGCGATTGGGCCAACGTTTGGCAGAAAACCCGTCGCCCAGTGTTGAATGTTGACTGTTGTGTTGTCGAACGAGTTGGCAGGGCATTGATTCGTTTCGTTTTGTTTAGAGCATGCTGGTGAAACGGGCCTGGAGGGCACAGCGCGTGGCCGTTCAATGCAAGTGGCTGACGCTTGTTGTGCTTCAGACTGAATAAGTGAAGGCTTTGCGCCAGGCTGGGGTCGCCTGGCCGCCCCATTCCATCACGTGACCTCTTGGGATGGGTACTTGTTTCTGTGAGCTGTTTATAGATACATGGAGGTTGTTATAGATACATGGAGGTTGCTGGGCTGCTTTGTGGCCGTCTGGGACGACAGGGACGGGAGTAACAAGAGGAGTGCGCAATTCTGCTTCCGCATTTGACAGTGGCGATAGCGACCAGATCGCCTGCCTCGTCTGCTGGGTCGCCGTGCGCCCCACGTGTGGGGTTGCTGCATGCCTGGGCGCCTCTGCGGCAGGGGCGTCGAACCGTCAAATGCTGGCGACGTTTTATGTTGCCAGGCAGCCTGCGTGCCCGGTTTGAGGGCAGCACCGATTTTATGTGCCCCAAAGTGTGCACATCGGCTGGCATGCCATTGTGAACTTCGATGGGCCCACCTGTCAACCGTTGGCTTTTTGGTGCGAACATCGTAGCAAAGCTGGCGCCACTGGCTTTCTCAATCTTGTTGTGTTTTTTGCCTTATTGGGAGCGGGCGGCCAGGTGGGGTGGCGCCTCAAGTTCCTGGGATGTGAAGGGCTTTTGCATTGGTGCTTGTGCGGTGGCTGCCCAATGTTCCATTGGTGACCATTGAGTGCCGTGCAGCGGGGCTGAGGAGCGAGTGCTTGGTGAGGGCTTGTGGAAGTCCGGAAATCGATTGTCGAGTGTAACATCAATGACACATAAAACTGACAACTGCAGTTTTGTGGCGCGCAGGGTGGTTGGTCATGTGTTTGTCAAAATGGAGGGCTTGCAACAAGGCACGCTGTCGCGATCCATACCTGCCGCCGCGATCTGCCTGCGAGCGCATTTGACGTCCACAAGTTGTTAATTGATGAAAGCAGTAGTGCAAGCAACAAGGGGTTGCCTGCTGAAGAGACATTTCGTTGTCGGTGGATGCCCAATCGACCAGACGACCACTCCCAGGCCGTAGCCAACGCTGTTTGCACGTCAGCAATTGTTGACATGAGAAAACGGCATTGATTGAGTATCATGGCGATGCAGCAGCATCATGAGTTGCTGTAACGAGGCGTTGTGTATGTATTGGGTGCACCCATTGCTAACAAAGGCAAGACCCGAGCTGGACTGGAGCACCCATGATCTGACATTGGGTGGAGACGCAATCAAGGGCGACCACTGACAGGTGGACACATTGATCGATTGGGACCAGAGATACCAAGAAAGTGTGCACGACAGCAACGTTTTAGAACCGTCAACAGAACGCGAAATGCAAGTTGGGTTGTGTGCAATTTTCAACGATGACAGCTTTGACGACCCCGCACTCGACCAAGCCAGCACCAGCCACGTGATAGATTCGCTAGATGAAACCCAACAAATGGAGCTCAGAGGGGAGGTTGGGGACTGACGAGGGGACTGACTGACCCCAAATACTACAACACCGAGGACCCCAGCCACACGATCCAACCACTGGCTAATGCCAGAGCGCCCTGAGAGGAATACCGCACGGGTGATACACGGACTGACGGACACGTGCTTCAGCCTATTGACTCAAAGCACTTGACCCAGGCGGCTGAGAGGGACGACTATCAACGGGAGCTAGAGAACGCCAGCAACAATGACACACGGGTCGGAGAGCACCAGTCCCACCCGCTGACAATGCCCCTCGATTACCAGTTGTCTAGGGACCAAGGCAAGGCCCCCACAGAGTTCGACCATAACAGCACTACAAAAAAGAGATTTTAATTGCAAAACGAAAGGAATCGCACAGAATGATGTTATGGCGCAAGGGCAGGGTGGCGTCATCAAGATGCAGAAACGACGGGTCAGTATTTCTCCCACGCATGCTGCTGTCATCATCATCATCATCATGAATTTTCTCACGCATGCTGCACTTCTGACAACAAGGCGGTAGACCGGGGGGTTCCGCCCGCGTCGCCTGCTGTCAAAGACTATTTATGGCCGGACTGGTGGCGCTTTTGGCAGCTTGTGCCCTTTGCCATTTCAGCGACCAAATTGCTCGCTTAGACCGCCCGTGGACCAGAGCCAACAGTGCCGACAATAGCGCCGACCGGGAAGCATGGGGGGGAGGCTGGAGGCACGGGCGCTGCCCGAGCTGAACCCCAGGCCACACGCTTCCCACCTGGCTTCGGTCTGCCGGCATGTGAAGGAAGTCCGGTGGATTGGCGCGACGACAAAGCAGTTCGGCGACTGTGCCGAGGCGTCGATACCATGACAGCAGCCAGTGCAACGACAGGCATAGAAAGTGTGATGGGCAGCGATGGCATAATGACCAGAGGAGACGCTGGCGAGCGGCGAAACGGGCCGCTGAGAAGTATTCAAGGCAACGAGAGGAGCACGGGGGTCGATACGGAGCCTGAGGGACCTGCCGCCAAGCTCCCCAAGACCATCCGTTGGTGCGAGCGTTGTGGCGGACGCCAGCGCCACCTGATTGCTACTGTCAAGCACCGCGATGACATAGACGAGAAGGAGGGCGGCCCCAACGATGGGCTGTTGAAAGGAACGCCCCATCACGCGCAGAATGACGGGCGATTCCCCTCCGGAGTCAGCCAGAGAAGCGGCGACCGCACATCGCCCACTTTCGGCCTTCGTTCGCAGCCCGCGCTCGCTGCCGGAACCCGCAGTACCTCCGCCTTGCAGCAGTCCCGTCCACGGTTCGCGATTCCTTCGACGCACCACGTAATGCGCCCTCCCTTTTTGCCTCCCGTCGCTCCCCGTCAGCCCACGTCGCGCCAACGCCCTCGCCGGCGCACGGGGTCCTCCGCCCGCGATCGCACAGCCCTCACGGGGGGTGTCGACCCTTCACCGCGCGCCTTAGTAAGGCGCCGGCGTGTGGAGATGCCCCACGCTCGGGGCCCGCGTCCGCACGCTTGCTAGTAGCTATGCCTGGGACCACGTCCAACGACCGCATTTGAGTGGGGATTGGCTGGCGAAAGGTGCTGCACCGCGGAAGGTTGACGGTGGGTCGCTAACTCCGAAGACATTTTGGCCAAGTGCTGCGGCCCTCGCAAGGGGGGTGCAGCTTCGTCTTGAGGGACGAGGATAACGCAGAGTTGGTCCTGATCATCCTGTGACGATCGACGTGGAACAAAAAAGCAGAATCTCTTGAGCTCGCCGGGGACGGTCTCACTCTAGAGGGGAGCGGTGTGAGGGCAGTGCCAAAGTGGAGCAGAACCAAAGCGCCTTTGTACAATAGAATAATGTACCAATATTTGTACTATATATAACATAGACATTTACTTAGTGAAGTGAGGATAAGCAGGATGTCACCCTTGCAGGTAAGCACGTTGGAATAGAAGGGACATAACCGCCTGTGGTGTGGCCCTGCCATTTGGAGCCCAAGGGGTGCAACTGGGACATAAACGGACATGAATTCAAGCCAGCGTTCCAGAAATCCACATTTCTTGCATGACCACTGGCGAGCGGTTGCCAAAAAATAGAATACCCTACATTGTAACGAACACCTTTTGGATCAAACCCGTTCCTGTCTCTTGTGCGTCTCTGCAGTCCCACGGCCTCACAGTCGCACAGCTGCGCACTGGCGCGATATCCAAGAGCAGAACCTCCCCTGACACGGCCCTCGTGCCCTCGAGAGTGGTGTTCAGTTAGTTGTAGGATGGAGAGGCAGTGAATGGAGTGAAGTACGGGATTAGGGTGCTGACTATGCGGTGAGACACTCGCTAAGTGGCATTAAGTGCTGGCAAAGCGAAGGGCAAATTTGCAGTATGGGGACCTCGGGTACAATACATTGGATTGTGGTGAAGTTGTAAACGTTTTGTCATGGAGCAATATATGTCCGGGTGGGAGACTGGTAAGGCAGAAATGTGTCACAACAATTAGGGTTTGCTCATGCGCTCCGCTGATGGGGTGCATATCAACATGTAGTACTAGGAGTTGGCGGGACACCTGCCGTTGCGCAATTTTGCCACTCGCCGCTGCCTGCCGAAGGCTAGGTACTGGCTGGAAAGGGTTTGCAAGCATCAATAACGCAGCCTTGTTTTGCTGCATGCCCTGTGCAGGGGCAACTGCGCCTAATCCTCAGGGGTTCAAGTGTGAATTGTCAATAACATTGGCACTCAAAGTCCTGTGTCTGTGGTTGCCCAAAGATGCATCACATTGCGTTCGCTCAACATGTCGTGGACATTCTTTTCACAAGCAGCTGGCGGCTACCTCCTCAGCATGGCATATGAATTTTCTGATCGATTGCCTGGCTGATTACTCGCAAGGATTTTATCTGTGTTTCAGTTGGGCATTACCCAACGGCAATTGCCCGATGGGCAATCCAAAGCTAATCTATTCAAGACAAGATACATTTGCTGATAAGCCGTGCAACGCTGGTCAATCGTGGTCATGGTATGTGACCATCCAAAGCCCCAGAAAGTGTATTGAAACCAACAATGGCTCGCTGGATGTGTGCTGTGTTCTGCCAGTTTCCTACAATACCAGCACCGACAGCTTCTCGCTTTTCTTCTGTTCCTTGGGGCATACACAATGGGGTGTTGCTCGCTTCAATCCCTGCCAATAGGCCACGGGGAGGGCGCCGCGGTCGCGTTGACAAGCAGGAACCATCCGATGCTATGGCCATTGGAGTCTTCCCTGCGCAATGACAAGATGGTTCATTGGGCAGTCAACGCTGACGATGGCAGGCATGGTCGAGGTTTGGCGGCCCCTGACTGGGGACCGTAGGCTCGAGTACACGGCAACGGTTTACAGAGGAGGAAGGGACAACAGGAATTCTGTCCCTCATATATATGCTATGATATGGTATGGTACCGTATGGTATGGTGTGGTATGATATACAAGGGGCAGGGATATTCTGGTTTTTTCATCATTGTCTTTCATTCATTTCCTACTGTCTCATGCTGTCTCACCACCTCTTCATGCGTCCAACTATTAATAATAATCAACCAGTTCTGATTAAAAAACCGTCACTTACGGCCCGTTGTTCCTGTTGACTATGTCAACGAGACGATGCAAGTCGATCCCCTGCAACCGCTGCTGCAGGGCAGCCCGCTGCCTTGCGCTTCCCAGGCGTCAACACGTCCAGCAAATTCACACGCGCTGGCTGGACGTACTGTAAGGGCCATGCGTTGGCGCCCACGTTCTTTTGCCAATGGCGAAGCCACCAACTGGCAATGGACCCCAAAGTACAGCCGTATCGGTCCCACAACCGGTCCTGTTGCAGTCAGGCGCCAGGTAAGCCCGCCAGGGGCCCCCGACTGGAACGCCAGCCCAGTCGCAGCCCCCTGACGCCGCCGCGCCTGCGCCCGCTGCCCCCCTCGTCGACCATGCTGACTTCCCTCCTACGGCGGCGGCCCTCCACGCTGCGCGACCTGAGCGGCCATGGCCTGATCCCCATCGGTGCCTTGGCTGCGGGCGCCCGCCGCGGCTCACACGCCGAGGCCACGAACAGCTTCGTCAAAGAGGTCAGGATCGGGACACCGAGATCGGGACACCGAGATCGGCGCTTTCTTTTTCGGAAAGCAAGCGCTGGGAAAAGTTACCGAGCTGGGAATGGAAAGGAGGGATGCCGGCCCGCCGCCAATCGCCGACGGACCCGGCCGCGCGGGTGGCGGGCCGGCGGGCCTTGAGGGCTCCGCGCGTTGGCGCCGACGAGCCAACTCTGACGCGCGTTCAAGCCAGTCAGGGGTTAGCTCGAGCTACTGCCATTCGATTGAATGAGCAGCTCGGACGCACTGTGTTTGGCGCCCCTCGCGAGCGGTTCCAGACGCACTGGCGCACACCGGCATCGAGCGACGCATCGCATATCGACCGCCATCATCCGCGGACGCCAACCTCCGCGCTGCCGACGCCGTCACTGCGATCGAGCCTGCCTTGCGCGACCGGCCCCCCAATACACGAGGCAACACAAGACGTCGATCTCGGGAGGACTGCGGCGTTTTTGTGTCGCCCCTTGCAATCTGCATTGCCCACGATATCGTGCAGCGTCGAACAGGGACGGCACACGCGTTTCCATTGCTCGCATAAAAGCCGCCCCGCCCTGCCGGCCCCCAGGCGTTCGGCCTGCTCGGCATCGAGCCCAGCTTCGCGCACATGCTGCTGGAGCCAAAGCGCGAGGTGGCCGTGGAGCTGGTGGTGCCGCGCGACGCTGGCGGCGTGGAGGTATTCCGGGCGTACCGCGTGCAGCACAACAACAGCAGGGGCCCATTCAAGGGCGGCCTCCGCTTCCACCCCAATGTGGACCTGGACGACGTGAGGAGGTGGGACGACACACGGCGACGCTGCACCGATAGCTTGGATGCGGCTGTGAAGCTTATCACCTGTTTGGCTTGGTCCCATGGTAGTTGGCGGTTGGTGGTGTGGGGTGCACTGGGTTTGTTCCAGCTCCTGAAGCGACCGCAGCTTCGGCAGAAAGACAGCAGCACTGATTGGAAGCCGCGTGTGGCAGTCCGCGGAGTACCGTGGATTTTTAACCCTTCCGCACAGTAAAGTAACGCTTGGCCCTTTTCTTGCGAAGAAAACAATAAAAACAGATAACGCTCCTTTATTAAAATCATTGCGTAGCAACATGAAGTATTAGGAATAACGCTCCAGGAAAAAATGCAGAGCAAAAAGCGTGACGGTAAAAGTTCTTGATGCGGAAGGGTTGAATATACTAGGACAGTGTCCGAAGTGTTGATTCAACACATGAGCAATTCATCATCTGGATTGAAATGCCTTGTAGAGTACTGGCAGTAGCCCGCACTGGAGGTCTGGTCTGTACTGTGAAGCACTGATGATGTGCCGACTGTACATTTCTCTCGTTGTGCTCCTTGTGGTAAATTAAAGAAGGTTTTAATGGCTTCCCTCCGGCGCACAAAGGGTCCATGGCAATCAGCGATAAAAAAAACACTGTGTCCGCAAGAAAGTATTCCGGTTTTGGAATCCCTACACCCTACCACCTCATTTCTCGTGGCTTCCATGCCACAAGGGGAATACACTATGCAGATTTTGGTACGGTTGGAGTCATGTTGACGCTAATCTCAGGCCCTCGCGCCAACCCCGCTCACCCTACCCTCTACATTTCCAGGTGTGCATTTTGTGCTGGAAAAGTGCAGCCAATACCGATTTGCTCATGTCTTTTCAATGCCGACGATCGGTGCCTTTACGTCGTGATGGCTCTGAAAGATATGTATCCGTTGATTGAGTGGATACACAGTCAACGATTTATGCAATAAAGGAGCATCTCTTCGGCACAATGCATTTCCTTTGCCGGTGGCTGCGACAGCTTAGCAAACCTAGAGACTAAGGGAGCTCACAGCTGCCTCCTGCCTTACGGTGTGCTGTTGCCTGATTGACTTACAGCCTCGCGAGCTTGATGACATGGAAAACCGCGCTGATGGACCTCCCGTTCGGCGGCGCCAAGGGTGGAGTCCAACTGGACCCCCACAAGCTGTCAGAAAGGGAGCTGGAGATACTTACCAGGAAATTGGTTCAGGTGGGCGGCGAACGTTTGTTGAAGGGGCCGACCGCGGTGACGATAGACGAGGACCTGTGATTTTGTCGACGGGCCACGACGTTTTTGAAATTATCGATTGCATGCCATTCAGGGAAACGATTGGCTACTTCCGCCGCTGCACACAGCTGTGCGGCGTTCTGGCCGAGTTTTTTGACACACCGGTGGTGCGAATTGCACCAGAATATGCAGACGAGAAGGACAGATATGGTGCTCGTCCTGCACGTTCGAAACTTTGCGCGCACTATTTTAGGGAATTTGCAAGAACGGTGCCTGTTCCGCATTCTTGCTCTCGGAAAATTTGTACACAGTGCCTCGTAAGCACAATATCAAAGTAATTGAATATATGAAGCTTACTGAATTTGAGTTTTTGGAAATTCGTGTATGCGCAGCGCAAATTTGTGCCGTCGGACCGCACTATGCTCAACGATTGAATCAATCATACGCATCCGGGATCGAGAAAATGTTGATTCAATTGGCAGCAAAATCGTTTAGCGGCCATTTCGCGCCATTTGAGCTGTGTTGCCCATGCCGCTTTTCCCAAAGTGCTGGCTTTATGACTCGGAAACAAACAATGGATTCCAGACGCCGCTCTCTGTCTCGCAGGGTATCAAAGACGTCATCGGACCCGCTGAGGACATTCCGGCTCCCGACATGAACACGAGTGGCCGAGAGATGGCATGGATATTCGACGAGTACTCCAAATTTAAGGGCTATTCACCGGGCGTTGTCACGGGGAAGGTGCGCGTCGCCGACAACCCCTCCGCATGCTCGGCGCAAGAGCGGCGTCAAAAAAGGACATCCAAGATGGCAGGATCTAGCGCAATTTGAACGCGCTGTGCATTTTTATAGCAAGGATGTATCAAAGCCAGTACAGTAACAAAACTGGGAATGCCGCGTTTCAGATTTTCAGCAACTTAAAGCTTGCTGGACTGCCCGTGCCAATGGCCGAACATTCAGGTCTATGAATCGATAACACTGGGACTCAAGAACTATGTCAAGCTGCCGATGAGCTGCAAAAATTTAAGAAATTTTCAAATGAAATCGGCACACAAGACAGCGGATGAGCCTTTGGGGTGGGCGCTTCTGTCAGCCCGTGCACCTGCATGGATCTGTGGGGAGAGAGGCGGCGACCGGGCGGGGCTGCGCATTCGGCATTCGGGAGATCCTGAAGGCCATGGGATACGGGAAGATGTCGGACCACACTTTCGTATTCCAGGTGATTGGCTGACTATCAGGGCATGCGCGAAGAGTGCGCAATTGCGAACAAGCAGCACCGCCATACATAAAACGCTTCCTTGAGGCCATTTGCAGCGGCTGCTGCTAGCTTCTTTTGCTAGCAGCGAGCAAATCGCCTCCCCTATGCTTTTGACGCGCAAAGCAAATATTATTTTTGCTTCTAATTTTGCAAAATACAACAAGTAAAACCAGGTTTAGGCGCAAACATAAATTATGCAAAATGGATGTGTCTTGGCCTTGCAGTCCCGGTATGGGCCGCTCCGTCCCAGCGGTGGATTCATTCCGCTGATCGCAGACATTTTAGGAGAGCATTGAAGGAACGAACGGCACACTGGTGGAGAAGGACATTGCGCGGGTCAGCACATGAGCCCGCCAGGGCATTGCCGCCATCAGCCTCCTGGCCGCCTTCTGCCTCGCATTCATGCTGCAATAATGTTACATTATACAAATATTTCGATATGGCACATACAGACTTTGTGCCATAGGGACGCGCTTGGAATTGAAGAAAGCAACGTGTTGTGAGCTTGCTTGTTGCTGTTTTTTGCCATGAGCAACAGAAACTATCAGCAATCTGTGGTCCGATCAAATCGCGCGGAGTTGACCAACTCCCTCGCTCGCTCCATGGAACGCGGGGAATGTGCAGTATCCCTGTCCAGTTGTGGTTGTCTCGTGTGTGTACGTAGATCTGTTCCAGCTGTAGCATGTCTGTTGCTCGTGTCCAAGCTCTTCTCGGATGCGAACACCAAAGCCCCCATAGGGCGCTTTGGCGAGCAAGCTAAGGAGGCACCTTCAACGGTTGAAAACGTTTCAAAAGTCGACACACGCTTGTCGCCGACGCACTGTCGGGCGCGCGTTTTAAAGCGTGCGAACGGTGGACGACATCGCCTCGCTCCGTCCGTAGGACTATTGCTGCCAAGGGAGAATTCAACGGCGTGTGCTGACGCCACCATGTCAGACCGACGTCGTCAGCACGCCATGGCACTCCCAGCTTTTGTTTCCCTCGCGAGGGAGGGTCGGGTGCGGCTTTTGGCCCGCACAGCAAGAATGCTGCTTGGCATGTTGTTCAGCATTTGTTCAACATCAATGGTGGGGGTGGGGGTACGTTTTCGTCGTGTGAGGGGCAAATGCTTTGAGTCTGGTCCACTCATCGCAGCTCATCCTCAGGGCTTTGGAAACGTGGGCGCCTGGGCCTCGGAGATCGTACACGACATGGGCGGCAAGGTGGTGGCCATCGCGGACGAGCACAGCGCCACGACCAACCCAAAGGGGCTGGACATCCCAGCGCTGAGGCGCCACGCGGGCGAAGGGCACCTGCTGGAGGCGTTCGCCGGGGGGCAGGCCCTGGCCAAGGAATCCATCTTGCAGGTCCCCTGCAGCATCCTCGTGCCCGCGGCCCTGGGGGGTGTCATCACGCCGGACGTCGCGAGGTGAGGGCTTGTTGGCGATGCTTTCATGAATTCCAGAGGAATAACCAAGTCAAACATGCCATTTACACCTGCAGAAAACAGACTGTTTGCGATGCCAACTGCGATGCCATTAGACACGAATTGATGCCATCACAGCCCCTTTTCTGCCATCCCACTCACCGTGACGGCATCAATTTGCGTCAAAATGGCATCGCAGCTGGCATCGCAAACATGATGTTTTCTACCAGTGTTATGTGTAAGGTGTCAAGTGTGACGTGGGCGATGGACCAGTGTGCATTCGCAAACACCAGAGAATGATGCGGCGGCAGCCGTTGCTTGCGTTTATGTGTGTTGGTGTGTGTGCAAAGGAGCAAACGTGCGAGCGCCTTGGCGCAAGTGTACATATCTTTGGACAGATACTTGTAATTGGTCCACAAACTAAATGTTCACCAAATATAAATGCATTACCCCAAATATTGTATGCATTTTTGTGCGTGCGAACTCGTCTGCCCAAATGTCGGTACGACAGCATGCATTCGAACGCACCCCTTTTCAGAGCGCTGTCGATTGCGCTGCTAAGTGCTGGATTGGCCGCAAAAGTGACCGAAATGTGCTACTCACAGAGCAGCTGGGTGGCAGGACAAGCAGAGTTCAATGCAGAAACACAAAGCAGCTGCTTTCCAAGTGTCAATACTGACAATAGAGCGCGGTTGAGGTGTTCCGCTCAACGGGCAGGTCGTCCGTCGCAACATCTGTCAGGCGCTGTCAAATGCCTTTCCTCATGCCAGGGGGCTTTGAAGGGCCAATGAGGTCACAAAGCTCGTATAAATTTCCAGTTGAGAATTCGCCAGCCAGTCAGCCAGTCAAACAATCAATCAATCGGACAATCAAGAATAGCCGGACTGAGAAGCAACCGGCAAACACCCCAGAACATCCACACACAGAGGCAACGCAGGGCTGCACATAGGTCCTGAGCGACAGAAAGCCAAGCCGAGACTGCCAGATCATAGCTAACTAATGCGCGGCGACAACGCGAAAGCAATCCCAGCGATAACGGTGGCTGAGTTGCAGACCTGTGGGCCCCAGGTCCCTGGACTGCAAGATCGTGGTGGAGGCCGCCAACGGCCCCACCCTCCCCGCCGCGGACAAGATCCTCCAGGACCGCGGCGTCATGGTGCTGCCCGACATCTACTCCAACGGCGGCGGCGTCACGGTCAGCTTCTTCGAGTGGGTGCAAAACCTGCAGAACTTCAAGTGGGATGAGGAGGAGGTCAACCGGAAGCTGGAGCGCAAGATGGGCGCCGCCTTCGAGTCGTTGTGGCAGATCCACAGGGAGATGGACGTGCCGCTGCGCACGGCGGCATTCGTCAAGGCCGTGGGGAGGGTGGCGCGGGCGGAGCGGTTCAGGGGCTTCGATTGAGTTCGGGCGGGGGGGGGGGGGGAGCGTGGCGTGGCGCCGGCAACGCCGAGTCGATCGTTCGAGAGGCTTTAAATGCGGTTTTCTTAGCATGCTCGCGACGGCGCCACGGGTTGGCTTTGGCGTTTGGATGCGGGCAGGAATTGAACGCGAACATTGGACGTGTTGCAGTTGCAGCAGTTTTACATGAACTCACGTGTCAACGACAATGTGGCAGGGATATGGCACATTCTGGCGCTCGAACACGCTGCGCTGTTTTTTTCTGGATTTGAAAGAAAAAGCGGGGCCCTTGCAGGTGCATTGGATCGCTGATGTGGGCGGATCGGTGGCGAGGTTTTGCGATGCTGGCCCGTGGGTGGTTGCGGCCCTGGTGCTGTCGTTTGGCAATGCATGTGGTGACGCAAGGGCTCAGCATGTACTGAGGGTCGTTTGCAGGCCGCGTGCAGCTCTGCAGGTGGATCGCTTTTTTGTGGCGGTGGTTGGTGGCCGATGGGCACGGGGCGCGGCACCTGAGGCCCGGCAATTTTGATGGGAGGCAGTTGTGACGTTTGCCCGGTCTGAAGTAAAATATTCGTATTGGAACGATTTTGTTTTGAGGAAATGAGGGAGTCGGCTTGAGGGATTGGCACGGGCGAGGATCCTTGCGTGTTGTCCCCCAAGGATTGCCCAGGGCAGATGCCTACATTGTGTTGAAGGGGCTGTTATAAAGACGTCGCGCTTATCTTCTCTGCAGCCGCGTTAAATGCAAAATGGGATGTGGACGTGCCTGACATCTAGGCCTGGCTCTTTTGTAAACCGCCACGTGATGGCTGGTGGGTGGGACAACTGAATGAGGCCAAGTGGGTCAATCGTAGTCAAGGGCTTGGCTCGTAACTGCTATCTGGAAAGCGGGAACACAGATGTACTGAACTGACATGATGCATCACTTCCAATTGGTATATATTCACCCCAAGACAGCAAAAGTGTACATATGTACAATATGAAGGGAAAATGCGGAAAATGGTCCGTCTGGGACAGCCATGATCCTCATATACTGCCAGCGGACCTCGATTGACTAGTGCATGAAAGCGATACTGATGACATTTCTTCAGGCAAACGCACAAACTGTACAGTACATTTACGCATTTTTCACTATGGTAAGTGGCTCTGGGCCACACAGGCGAAACCCCAACGACGGCGTACTTTCTGAACACTTGACTTCCCCGGCAGCTACGTAATTTCAAGAATGGCGTAATGCACAATTTCAATGCATGTGGCGCCTGAAATGTTGGATAAAGACACTTGGGCCACAAGCAAGGCCCCTTTTTCTCAGCTTAAAATTCACAGTCTGGGCAACGAAAGCGACAGTTGATGGGCTTACGAGCGTCGAAGCTAGAGATAAGGGTGCATAACTTTTGCCAAGAGAGTGGACAAGCATCCAAACATGCACACACAGGCCAATGAGACCTCTCGCTGGATGCTCCAGACTGTGGATACACGAGAGCCCATTGATACGGGATAATGACATAGAGCTATTTTGTGTTCAGCTTTCCAGCTTGACACCCAAGCAATCTGCGAGCAATAGCAGCAATACACACACCTTGTGAGCACTCCAGGTCCAGGTCACTGCAGAGCCAAGCCGATTGATCCCACCAGCCTTGTCATCTGCCCCTGGACGAACGATGCATCTGCAGGCAGTTGAAATTCGCAAAAGTTTGGGGTCAATGGAGACAGCACTGAAGGCAAGGACGCCTGCAATCAAGCCTGATATATGGTTTCTTGATATATTTATACCAAGGTAGCCTTTGTATCCATAACAATAAATGAAGGATTCTCTCAGTCCAGCCCAGATGTTTCCACTCCAAAACTCGAATTCGCATCACGATCTTGTATGTCAAAATCTGTTCTGCTGCACAGCATGATATCCCTGACAATAGACCCCTGCAGCGCGATATAATCTTGCACACTCATCCTGCTGGATGCCAACTAATTTGATCTATCTGCAGGCTCCGATTGAGACATTCACGCCACCATGCCTGGCCCATTTCGCCACTGACCCTGGCACAAAGGGCTCGTCTTGGTAGGATGTGGCACTTTCTCAACTGTGGCACCGTACTTGTTGGTCTTGAGCGCTGTCTTCCTGTGCAGACGTCTGGTGTTATCTGTCTCACACGAAAAATTCATCCAAAGGATGAGCTAGCACCATGCTATACACAGCAGGGCCTCCAAAAGGATGGACTTAAAAACCTGTGCTGTGCACTGAAGGGTTGATGCCCATCCCCAACCCCTCTTCCAGCCCACTGTCAACCCCAAATGGATGCAACCCAACACAGGGCATCTTTGGCCCACCAATGATAGAGCTCGCTTCATTGTCATGCCTGTTGCCCCCCCGCTCCCAACATCACCATCCCACTATACATGAATCCCAACTCTGCATTCATTAAGCTCATCTACACCCTCCAACTATCCACACACCCCACCCTGACAGATTCCCTTCCTGATCTGAGCCTCAAGACCTCCCTGATATTTGCCTCAAGTCTGCTGTCAGTCTGGGCAGTTCCTCTCACCTCTCCCCAATCCAGCCCCTGGTCCCTGCCTCAGTGCCTGCCTCCAAGTCAGACAGCTCCTCCATGCACTCCCCTCACCCCGACTTGGGAAAGACACGTGGGACCCCAAATGTGGCCAGCAGACAATTTTGCAACTGTTGCACATGCGCTTGGACATATCAAGGCATCAACATGAACAGCATTGCCGCAGCACCACACGTAGGAATTCTTACTCTTTTCGTACTCCCCTATCACAGCCTGCTATCTGCACCCCTAAAGGTCTGCATTCAATCAATTCAGGCGGCACCTTGCTCTGCCCAAACACAGCCCCCTGATCTGCGTTTCAATCTCTGCCTTCCGTATGGGCAGCTCCTCTTAGCCTCCCTGACATCACAGCCCATGATCCTGGTATCAAGGCCTGCATTGAGGTGCTACCTTGATGCACCTCCTCCTCAAGTTCTTCAGTTCCTCCAGCTCCTCCCCACACTGCCCCATCACAGTCCCTTTACTTGCGCCTCAAGTTCCGCCTTGAATTTGGGGGCAGCTTCTTCTTGTACACCCCAATCACAGCCCATGATCAGCGCCTCAATATGTGCTTTCAATTCAGGCGGCTCCTCCCTGCACTCCCCCATCGCAGGCTTCTGGTCTGTGCCTCCATCTCCGCCTTCAACTTGGGCACCCTCTTCTTGTGCACCCCAATCGCGGGCGCTTGAGCTGCGCCTCAATCTCTGCTCTCAACTCAGGAAGCATCCTCTTTACTCCCCAACCACAATCCCCTGATCTGAGCCTCAATGTCTGCCTTCAGCTTGGGCAGCTCTACCTCGCACTCCCCAACCGCAGCCCATTATCCTCCCCCAACGTCTGCATTCAGGTCTTCATTTCAGGCAGCTCCTCCTCAAGGTCTTCAATGCTGGCAGCTCCTCCTCGCACTGAACCATAGCCCCCTGATCTGCGCCTCAATTTCCGCGTTCAATTTGGGCAGCACCCCGATCATAGCCCCTTGATCTGCGCCTCAATCTCTGCCTTCAACTTAGGTAGCATCGCAATCACAGCCCCTTAATCTGCGCCTCGATCTCCGCCTTCAACTTGGGCAGCTTCTTCTTGTACTCCGCCCCGCACGCCCCCGCGCACGCCGCCGCCGCCGCCGTCGCCTTCTCCACCTGCCGCTCGTTGGGCGCCGGCGGGAGCGAGTCGCGCGCCTGGTCCTGGCACCGCATCAGGCACCGCGACAGCCGCTCCTGGAAGCCCGACAGCTGCCGGCTCACGGCGGCCTGCATGGCATCCGCGCGGCGCGTGCAGCCCTGGTAGCAGGCCTGGAGGGCCTCGCGGTTGGGACAAGTGTCGCAGCACTTGGCCTGGCACAGCGCCGCCCTGCGCATCTCCGGGAAGACGTGCGCGGAGTCCACCTGAAGCGCAAGTTCTTTCTGTCTGTTAGGCGTCAAAGGAAGGAGTGTTGGAGGGCGGCAAGGTAGGGGCATTGCGTCTGCTGTGCAATTTCGGTCACGGGTCGTTCCTGCGAAGGCCTGGCCTGCATCGCAAGTCCTTTATATCTTCTGCGTTTGAAAGAAAACTGTTTTGGAGGGCGGCGGCGGAAGGGCCTTGCGTCTGCGAGGCGGTGTCGGGCAAGACTCAGCACTAGGAAGACGCGCACCGAGCGCGCCTGCGGTGCGGTGCGCCAATGTCCGGAGTCTTGTGTCGACCGTGCTGAACGGCGCCGAGAGGATCAGTCGATTGAGCCACCAACATATACCGTCGCCGCCGACGATGGCTTGTCTGCGAGCCGGCGGAACGGCAGAAGGCTGCGGTTTCGAAATGCGCCCGCGGCAAGCCAAGAAGTCACCCATTATCCGCGCCGCAGGCGTCGTGGCTGACCCTGCTGCAAGATCGGCACACAATCGATCCAGGGAGGAGGGAGAGACGCCCGCTTTACGCGAACGCGGCTCTGTTACGCAAGAGAAGGGTAAAAGAGGCATCTCCACGACTGAAAGAGCCGTTTCAATTGCCCATTGTTGGGCGCGCAGTTGCACGGAGGGGCGAGACGCGGCAGCGGGCCCACCTGGGCAAGCGTCGCCTCGAATGCCGCTGCCAGCTCCTTGGCCTGCGCCTGCTGGTCGAAGTCCATCGCCGCCCGCGGCGGTCGGCCAGCGCCGGCGTTGGCGACCGCTGGCGAAGAGCGCTCGGCGGCGCGGGCGGAAGGCGCGAGGGGGCCTGACGACTGGGCGGGGATGACGGCAGGCGGGCGGTTTGTGCACGTGGCGGCCAACTACTCCCGCTGTGTACCGCCTGAATGCTCGAGAATGGGCCTCAAATCAACCTCTTTTAGGGAAGACACTGGTGTAATGTTACGGCTAGAACTGATTGAGTGTTATTAATAACTGAATGCATGAAAAGATGACGAAGCACTAGGAATTGCATTAAGGATGTTGATGAACGGACTGAATATAGCATACAATTCCCGTTCGGGGATCGCCACCCCTCAAGCCTGCCTGCCTTCCTCAGTAACTAGAACCGATTGAGTATTGTTAACAGCAATACGCATGAAGAGGTGATGAGGCGTCAGGAATTGCAATAGGGACATCGATGAACGGACTGGATGCAAGGGACAGAATTCCTGTTGTCCCATTGCTCCGCTGTAAACCGTTGCCGTGCACTCGAGCTTATGTTCCCCAGTCAGGGTCGCCATCCCTCGTCCCTGCATGCCTTCGTCAACAGTAGTTTGATTTCAGTGCGACGCTCACTAAACGAGTCAGCAGCCAGCACTTGTTGTCCCCGCCGCTCCAGCTCCCCAGCCTTCGTTGCTTGGGAATATTGGTGGTCCCCTTGCGGGCGAAAAAAGTAGTGCAGAAGGACACGACCAGTGCCAGCTTTGCGCTGCTGCAAGGTATCCGTTCATTTGTTCTTGCAGGCGACTTCCACAAGCTGTCAAGGTATGACATTGGGCCAGCTGTTGAAACATATACAATAAGGCCAGGTCTCTTGAAAGGGGATCTCGAATCTCAGCATCCTGCAATGCAGGTACCAGCACCATCCACCGTTTGCTGAGAAAGCGGCGGCATCTGATGCCCCTATCATGATGCAAGGCTTTGAAACAAGAGAATACTGAATGCACTCTGCTCCAAAATGTTACTGGACTCCTGAACGTGGTGTAACACTCCGGAACAATAAACAGCTGAGTTGTGCCACCGCGATGCATGTGGGCGATGCATGCGATGCCAAGCCCTTGAGCACGTAGCCAAAGGGGGGTCATGGTTATCCGACCGAATGCTGATCGAACAGTCAAATTGACAGTTGAATTAAATGGGCCAGCAGATCGACAATCGTTTGTGCAGGAATCACAGAACGAAGGGTTTCACCCGAAAATAATTTTGCATCGAAGCAGGTGCCACACCAGGATATTCGTCTGTCTGGCAGAGCGCCGGTCCTGTGTGGGGACTGAAAAGCAAGCCCCACCCCTCTGGACAATAAGGCCAGGCCAACTTTGCAGGGGACCGCATGAATTCTGAAAACGGAATGAAAAATAACCTATCTCGCCGAATCCTGCCCTCTGACGCCCCTATTGCGGACAGCAGAAACGCAGCAACCTATCGGCAGTGTAGAAACCAATGAAATAAGGAGATGAACAGCCACAGCCACCGTTGCTGTGGATCCAACTGCCGGTTTCTAACACAATAATGTACAGGCCCCCGTTTTGCGAAACGCGCCTGTGTGGCTGGATGGGCCTGGGTTAGGTGCCGGTCGAGGACTTTAGACCCCCGACCTTCAGCTTCAGCGCTTGCAGCTGCTCCATTGCCTGCTCTACAGACATCGTGGGAGCATCGGCGCTCGCGCCAACGAGCGGAGGCGCCTCCTGCATCAGCCGTAGGAAGTTCACGACAGCAGCGTCGGACTGTTGCGAGCTAGATCCTGGGCACAAAGGATGGGCATTAATCAATTGTCCAGTTGAGTCCGCCCGAATTGACAAACCAAGTCAGGTGCCTATCAGCATAATATCAATAATGCAGCAAATGGCCATCAATTCCGATATTGATCACACAGACGATTCAATATTTCATATGTCCCAAAACAAAAGTGCCCCTTTAGAATCGCTATGTCTTTACATAGATGATATCAAACGTTCAAGAAAAAATGAAAATCGGAAGGGCCAAGTGCCGAAACCTCCAAGGGCAGCTCAAAACACAAAGGAATCTCTCCACAGCTCCATTCGGCAGCAGCCCATTGGCGCTTATTCGGCAAAAAATTGGCGATCAGACGATGGTTACCGATCAAGCCTTTAGGAGCACGCTCTTGAAGACCCCCTGCCTCATTATGGTGAGTACAACGACCTTCAAACATTGTGGCATTGCAAATTCTCAAAGCTCAGCCTTGCCGCACTGGCTAGAAGAGAACGCCTCACCATGACGATTTTGGGCTGTTCTTGAAACCCATGAAGTTCGACCTTTTTGACCAGAGACATGGGGAGTCGAAGCACTACCAGCTCTTCGTTACTTTGAATTCAGATCTAAATTTTGGATGTCATCCTCTGCACTCACAGCCATGATCGCGAAATAAAATATTCATGATGTCCGATTAAGTTTGCACACGACTGCAGTGGTGCAACATCACCGGGGACGCGTGCAATGGGACAGAGGTAGTATAATGATATTGAAAGGAATCAATGATCAGCAGCCTGGATTTCCAAAGCACCTGGAGCGCTGGATGAGCCCCCGGCGCTGCTGCGACCCTGCATGATGTCCCCGAAGCTTGGGGGGCTCTCCAGAGCGAAGGGCAGCATGTCCGCATCGGACTCAGCCACAGATTCGGCGACTTCTTCGGGCGGCGGGGGCCCCGTCAGCCTGGGTGGTCCGTAGAAAGTGGGTTGGGAAGCCACTGAGGAAGCATCCGCCATGGACGATGTGAAGGACAGGGGGGGTAGGGTCGGGGGCCCAGAGGACAGCCAACACGCCTCCAGTGGGTCGGAGAATTTGGTGTTGCTGATGTCAAACGACCTGAGTGGGTAAAACAATCCGTCAGGCATGAACTTGTCTTACTTGCAGTTGGCAGATGCGCATGGGGCAAAGGAATTAAGTCCTGTTGTGGAGCTGGCCGTAAGTGCGCTGTAATTCTCTAATACGGCCTTTGACAAGACAAACCAGTGCTCTTGCTCCTTGCAGGCGATTATGGGCGTTCGGTCATCAAAAAAATGCTTTTATGTCCCCCATCCATTCATTTTAACACTCACCACCTGTGCAGTCAGGCACTGCTGCATGATTGATGTCCCAAGTCTGATGAGTTGGCTGGCTGCAAATGGGCAGGAAGATGGACATTGTTTGCATAACGTGTGGATATCCCGGAGAAAGTGTGCTTCTCAGGTGGAACCCTCTGATATGACTAACAATGCAACAATGTCATATGTTTTTAATATGATGCAACAATTGGAACAAAATTACATTAACTGACCAAGAAGAAGTAAAGCAAAGGGGACAAGTGTGGCTGATCATGTAGGCACATTGAACTGAACACAAATATATTCGTTGCATTCGGTGGGAACAACATAAGTCACGTGCTGCCTGTCTAGCTCATCAATGCTGTTAAGCAAGAACATGCAGTTAGTGGACACATCAAACGATTCAATAATGATGCCAGTACCAGAAGTATGAGGACAATCGAGAAAGCAGGTTGAAAATAGGATGTGGACGTGGTGAGGGTAGATAAGGAACACAACTTGCAAATGACTGCATGAGGGTGGTGTGTGGAATTCTCATCTGGCGACATCAACCAAGCATTGCTTGTAAGTTTTGTGTTCCTCGAAACCTGCAAGGTGCAAGTGTCTGTTGGCCATGTGTTTTGACAAATGCGTTCCAGAGCTATTGCCTCCACGATGGGGCATCAAGGGCTTTCCAAATCAATAAACATTTTCAAGCACATCCAACCAGAGGTCCAGCATCACATAGAAATAAATGAACTAATGAATCAATGATTTATACACATAATATGTAGTACGTATACATAAACAAGCAAGCTAACAGCATTGTGCGGAAATGCGCATATCTCTAGCCGTACCTTGAGGTCCAAGAGGGGCGGCGTATGATGGCCAGAGCAGAGATGTCCCGGCCTGATATGGGCGGCGACGGGCCCGATGCCCCCACTGCACCGAAGCCGTGGTGCTCCCCCACGCTGGACTGGCCAGAGGGCGTGAAGGCAAACGGGAGCTGCGGGCTGCAGGACATGGGACACACACTGGAAATGTCGCTGTCACTGCCTGACACCCCCTCGTGACCCCCTGCTTGGGAGGTGGACCGGACGCCAGACCCCTTTTGCCTGTGGCGTTTGTCCTCTCGAGGGGTGGGTGGGTCCATGGACATGGGTGTAAGGCCCTGGGAGGCAGCAGGTGCGGAGGAGGCAGAGAAGGCATGCTTGGAGGAGGAGGTGTGGGAGATGTCCACAGCCATTGGGCGAGCAGGAGGTGGGGCCTGCAGCTGCGGGCGCTCGTCCTGACGGCTGGGGCAACAGAGGTGCAAGACACTGTCAGGTCGCTCGACACGTACTGCTGGATGGCATTTTGCTTCTGATGTACTGTGCCAGTTTCGCATTCCCTCCGAAGGCAAATCGCACCTGATGACTGACGGCTGTGTAGGTTGAAGCTTGAGGAGGGACAGATGTCACAACATATCAACCCTTCCGTATAGTGACGCAAAGTTTGACCTTTTGTTGTGGAGGAAAACTAATAAATAGCAACACAGCGCTTGGCCTTCTTTTGCAGAACAATGTGAAAAAAATAAAAATAATGCTTTGAAAACAAAGTGCAGAGCAAAAAGCATAACAGTGAAATTTTCTGATGGGGAAGGGTTGAATATTTTACTGTACTGGCAGAGACGTCTCTGATTGTCCACAACAGCCTGGCCTTTGTCCTCACTTGCTTCTTGCCTCTGGCAGACATATCTTGCAAATCAGTCTCTGGGCTGCTGACATGTGCTCTGCAGTGACTCAGATTTTGCGTGCATGACACCTCTAAAACAAAAATCAAGGCGCCTTGATCACACATCGCCGCAACATGAAGTTGTCTTGTGAGGAAGAAGCCAACATTTGCCAGAGACTGTTACATACACCTGCCAGTGTCTGAAACGCGTAAGGGTTTGGATTTGTCAAGTTGCATTGGCCAACTACCATCCAACTTATGGGCCCTGGCTGCATTAGAAGATGCCAGATATCTTTGTCACAACATTCGTGAACTGCAGCTGAGAACTGCCCTTGCACCAATTGGGGGAAGCCAGAAAGCAGTTCTCTAATAGTTCTCTTCTCAACAGTTATTCACCCATGACCACATGCGCCAGTTGTCTGGGGTTAACAGAAGCCAAAGCGACAGGCGTGCACGCACACAGCAAGGTTCTGCTGGTATACCGATAGTTCAAATCTGGGTCGCTTGACGCTGAGTTGCTCCACAAGTGACACAACAAATATCAGCGAGGCTGCTCACCCAGGGATGCAAACTGGTGAGCTGCGGCTCCCCGTCAGGAAGTGGCCTGGCGACTCCGGAGACCCACCACCATCTTCCTCAACAGGGGGTGCTTTGATGGTCACCCCCTTAGGCTGGAGCACCGGGCCAGGCACCTGTGGCTCATGCGCCTTTATCTCTCCTGCACCCACAGCACAACGAAGATCACACACGAATTGAAATGGCCAGATGTGCAGCAGACATACTGGTGCGTTGTGGGTTCAAACAGAATCGTGTGCCCGGGACCATTGCCCAACATCGCCAATTTATGGTGCAAGGGCTCTTGCTTCGTCTTTTGGCAAATGTAATTACACAGGATTTACACACACATACACCAGGGCGTGGTGCATAATTGGATTTGCTGTGCTGGGCGTATAGGTAGAAATGCACACTCAGACGGGAGTGGGTTATCAATTGATGTGATCACTGTGCAGAGCCCTCTTTCCAGACTGCTTCTCGGCATATTAAACAAGAATGAGGAATAGAAGTGTGCAGCACCTCCATCAGTGTTTTCTGAACAATGCAAGCGCAAGAATGATTGCACATGCACTGATCAGCGGACCTGTTTGTGAGGCAAAGGCAATCCTCCACACACACAGCCGCAGCACACTGGCGGCACTCTGGGCTGAAACGTCATGGAAAACTCGCTCAGAGCATTTCTATCTGTGGGTGCTATTGCACCAGGGTAAACAGGCCATACAGGAATGGCTCTCATGGTTGCCGACCCAACCCACTAAGGCAGCATTTGCCGAATATCACCAACGCCTCTGCTTGCCTTCGTGCATCTGTAACAGTGGGTGCTATTGCGTGGTAAACTTTGGACAAACAGCATCAGGGCCGTTCCAAGACACCACTACTATGTTCTGCACAAACAGCACCAGGTGCTATTCTGGGGTGCTAGGTGGTCTTGAGCGGTGGAATTTGGGGCCAAAATTTGGGGCCAATTTGGGGCCAAAATTTGGGGCCAATTTGGGGCCAAAAGCACTGCGCAAGACCGAATAGTCTCGGTGGGCCATAGCTCACAAACCGTTCGTGATGGTCTTTGACTTGTTGTGCTAAACAGACCAAATAGCACCCACCGATTATGATGCTCTTAGCTTCCTTTGACTGCACATTTGCTGTAAAGACGAAGCACACCTTTGCCAAAAACAGTACTGAACATCCAGTGAGGTGTAGTGCAGCATGGAACATACTGGAACGGAATCAAAAACATGTCAGGAGGAGACATATGTGACTGTGAATGACAACTGACATAACACAGCAGGAAGAAGAGAAGAGAAACAAGCAAATATGCAACAAAACAACATTTGGTAGTGGCAATGCCCATCATCACCTTGTAGCTGCCCCCTTTTCACTTTGGAAGTCTTGAGTCGCATGAAGAACTATGGTCTATGATCTACACTTTAGAACGCCTGCAGGGCTTGTCCTGCCTGATGCCATCGCCGATGGATGTATATGTCACGGCTTCTTGACAGTTGTGTTCCCTGAAATTTGAAGATACCTTCCTTTGTCTAAATTTGCCTTCCAAAACAAGGCGGTGTGCTTGCACCTTACAGGCGATGATGGGCACGGAAATGTATGCCTTGTGCCAAATGAGTTTCAAAGCTCATAAAAGGGCAGCACATGGCTTCCAGCTTTCAACAAGCATGCCTTGGAATCTTGCTTGTTGGATTGATCGCAGAAACCTACCCAGCGCATAGGTGTCAACCAGCACCAGCCATACGACATTAATTGGAGCAGTATACAAACAACACAGCACACCACAGTTGTTTCTTTTCCTGTTGTGTAGCCAATGTTTCATCACATTAAAGAGCATGTGTGTTGGCCCTGACAAGACACATGGCCATTAACGGTGACCAACATCCCCCCGCAGGTGCATAGGCAGCGCTTTGTCCGTTTTGACAAATAATGAAGGAACAGACAGCACATTCTGACCATTTACCTGCTGCAGCTGCTGCAGACAACCCACCCTGCACCACCGGTCTGCTTGTCCGCCTGCCTCCCCCCTCCTCTGCCACCTTAACCTCCCTTGGGCTCAGCCCCCGGGGCTTCGGCTTGAATGCTTTCTGCTGTGGCACAACCTGCCTCTGTGGCCCGGACCCCTGGGGCCCCTGGGTAGTGGATGGCCCAGCTGGGTTTGCCGATCGAGGGGTGCGGGGAGTCCTGCGACTGCTTGGCAGCCTTGCACCGGAAGACGTTGATGGACGTGGGGACGGCATGGGGTTGGGGTGGGCTGCCTGCGGTGGTGGCTCAGAGACCCCGGGCTGGCTCAAGTCCTTGCTGCTCCAGCTGTGGCGCTGCACGAAAGGTGCTGAAACTGGACTGGCGCCACTCCCTGACATAAATAGTGAAACACGCATGTTGCAGGGAATTTGTACTGACTGCTTTGTTACATTTATGACATTTACCAAGTTTGTTTATCTCATCCATGTACAGCATGACACAACCCACTGGAGCCTATTGAGCAACTGCGGGCATCGCTTCGAGGCCCTGGTGGTGACACACTGTCGTTTCAAACATACTTTTTCCATTAAAAAGAAGAGGAAATTTTCCATGTCCAGCAATGAGCAAATCTGATGTCTCTACACATTTGGTGCAGAGAGATATTTCTGCAGGCCCATGGCAAGGCAGAGCAAAACGTTACAAAAGTGCACTGTTCATTTGGGTAATAGGCAATACCTCAATAGACTGCCCAACAACTGCACTTTTGCAACCAGGCTGTGAATGCCCAAAACATGAACTTCAGGTGCAACGTTATAAAAACGTTGTTATAAAAAACAGGGCTTCAAATTTACACAAAAAGGGGGGGAGCTCAGCACACAGGGCAAGTTGTCTTTTCACTTGAATGGCTGTCTTCGAAATTTTACCTGACACAGTGGGACCTCCTTCTGACACCACGGGAGCATTGGTGGACAGACGAGCAGAGACGGAGGTCGCCTGGCGGCGCCTCGGACTATCAATGTAGTCTGATATGATGCGCGGTAGGGCGTGTGGTTGGTCAGTTTGCTGCAGGACCAAAGAGAACGGTGAGAGTGCCTCAGAGAATGTTGGACAAGCACCCACTGTCGAGTAGTGACACTCTGAACTGGACAGAATCGATTCTACTCATCACTGTGCAGCACTGGCAGGCCGCTCAGCAGCAGCAAGTGAAGGAGTGAGGATTGAATGAACAGTGACAACATCGCACAGGCATGGAAACCCGCTGTCAGGAACATGCTGCAAGGGCTCCACGTTGACTTGTGGAGGCAATTGCACTATAAAGAATTGCTCAATCGCTGAATTGGATACAAAGAAGAAGGAAGACAGGCACTCACCTCGAATATACTCAAACGAGTGGATGGGCAATAGGCAACAGATACATTCAGAACTCCAATCGGAGTCTCTAAAGGAGCGAAACTGAAGTGGCTGAAGTCTGAACTGGAAGCCTCCCCATCGCTAGACAAGGACTTCAACAGAGAGTACTCCAGGTCAAATGTCCGTCCACCAGCACGCTGGGCACAATGGCACAGAGACACCTTCAGCACTTGAGCCGCAGCTTAACATCAGCATTGCATGCTCTTTGTCAAACCCTTTGCCAAGCATCACAACGTCGTTGCAAACCGATGGCAAACCTAAGCTGCTTGACGACTCAGAAGAGGCACATGCCATCACCAATGGTCTTCTTTGGCGCCCCTAAAGTAGATACATTCATTCGTTCGTTGCGAATAACTGCATACCCAAAGGGTTGGTGCCCTAGTTGAGGGCAGGCCTTGGTGTACACAGATTCTATGCCAGCTTGTCAGCTAGCTGGTTTCAGTATAAGAGCATACCATGCTGACTCTGTGCCCTGAGGCTGCAGTGCAGTGCACCAGCACAAGATATGGAGATTGTGCTCTTCTCCACTGAGAGTGTGGCCAGCAAACACAAATGGGGCAGATATGCCTGTAATGCAAACTGTGTTGTGCAGTGCTCTGATACACAAGTCCCAAGCCAGGGGCTTCTGGGAGTGTGGCCCTGAACATACATCCACCCCACACACACACGTTTTGCTCACCGACCCTACCCACCCACCCCCACACCGAAACACCTATATCCCTGTGTTTCAGGGATTCTAACACATCTTGAGAAACGCAAAAACACCTATAGTGCTGCAAAGCAGAACAGGCCCTGCTGTATGGTTGATTGGGAGGGCTTGCTCCAATGTATGACCTGTGTTTCAGGATTTTTACACACAAACTTGACACACACACACACACACACACACACACACACACACACACACACACACACACACACACAAACACACTCACAACACCGCCTCCACTACCCAAACAGGAGGACATGCAGAATATGTGGCAATCCAGTGCCGATGAGCTCAGAACTCAATATGTTGCTTTATTGTCCGCCTTGTACACTGCTAGTGCTAAGGAGTGCCAGCGCCAAAACAAATCCACACAGTCATTTCCAACAATTTCGTTCTGTTGCTGCACCGCTCCTCCCGCTGCTGCTGCCCTTGCACTATCCATCAATCTGTCATTCACCAATTTCCATAGCTAGCGATGAGGTGGTGGCTCTCATTCACTCTCATCATTCATTCTCAGTGGATCATATTCAGTCTTCCTTGTGTGGAACTCATATGCCAGTTGTCTTAAGCTAGTACACCATGTGTGAGAGAGTCGATGAATCAACTTTCGTGGCCTTAGCATCGATCGCTGCAAGACGAAGAGTTGAAATTGTAAGCTCACTGCAAGTATTCAGAACCAAAATAGAACACAATCAGCATGCTGTTTGGGTCAGTCTTAACATCAGCAATTCACAACTCGATTGGTCCAACCTGTCCTTCATGGGCACATCAGCGCAACACATGCCATGGGGCACGGTGCCCCAGCACATTCGGCCTGTGTATCATTGACAATATGTTTATCAACAGATGCGAAGATCTGTGCATCACCTTGCCAGTTCTGTACAGCCGGAACGCTGGCAGCACACGCAAGTAGCTGAACAATGACCGTGTGAGGATTGCCTGTGCAGCCATACAGCAGCAAACGTCAGTCGGCCAAACCCACCCTGCACAAAACGCAGAGCGACATTGCTTGATAGAAGGATTGACAGAAATGTGACACATTTTGGCACGAGTAGTCAGCAAAGGCTGGAACCCAGAAACAACCACAGAAGACCCTCAACGGCAGTGTGTATCCCAGTTTCAGAAGGAAGAGTGTGCCCAACAAACTCAACCAGGCGCAGACAAGAATGAATGCCAACTACGCTTGACAGACAAGCATCGCTAACCTGCATACCAGGCTAGGACAAACATTAAAAGCTTAAAAGCACAAAAGCATCAGAAAGTAACCAGATTCCCAAATCCATCAAGAACCGCCCCCAAACTGCACCATTCTTTACAACAAGCAGTGCTCCATTCACAACACATTTAGACTACGCAGTTGTTCAAAACACCCTGTGAGCTGCATCACTGTTCTTGATCAGCCACAGAGGACTGAGGCGGAATCACTGCCATGCAGCTGCTCTCTGGCATGCCCAGCTGTCCAATATGCCAAGCATGATGAGCCACAGGAACCGAAACCTGGAGGTTGGAACCGTTCCCCGAATCGTGAAGCCCCTGAAGAGCTATGAATGTATCAGCAAAGCTAAATCAGTTAATCATGCTGAATACAAATACAGTCGCACTCTAAGCAAGAGCTGGGGAGGAAAGGGTGCACTGTCGCTGGAGATGAAACGAACAGTGGCATAGTCCTAAGATGGACATGTGTTGTCTCACCATTCGCTTGTAAACAGTGTGCTTGTCCATCCGCGACACTGATGGCACTCCGCTAGATGGTGCGGGCCCAACAGGGGACCTTGACCTTTCACACTGCAGCACCCAGCGCTCCAGAAGTGTCTTCACTGTACAACACACAGACAGAGGCCTTTCAGAACGCTCCATAGCAGCCTGTGTGCCTTCCCTGGGTGCAAGTGTTCAAGCATACTTGCACATTGAACAGGCATCGATGGCAGCAAGACGGTGCCCCTGTGGGGGGGCCCAACAACTCGCCTCTGGCATGGGGCCAACCAGCCTTTTGGGCATTCGTTATGTCACTGCATTTTGATGCCAATGACTTCATGTTGATGCATCCTGTCTAGAAAGCAGCATGACTAATCAATGAGGCTGAGCATAGGCCCTCAACCAGACAGCAAGCAGAGGGATACGGGGTGAGAAAGGACAGGCGATGTTACTCAGAAGATGCAACTCTTGCGGCTGCCACAGCATGTGGGTTCAAACAAACAGGAGGGCAGGTCACAAGACAATGTGCTGTGCTGGATGACAGGCTTTTGATTGTGTATCGACAATATTTGCGGCACATCCAAGATCGGATGCCAGCAGTTAATCAGGGTGTCTGGAGCGATCATGCAGACAATTTCCTTGGGACCATGCCCTTTTGCTGCAGGCAACACCCAACCCCATCTGATAGGTGCAGCAACAGCAGAGCAATGTTCAATGCACTGTCATGTCCCTTGACAAACGTAATAACAGAGATAACAGCCAACGGCAAGGTGTGGGTGGGTGAGGTGGAGTGGCGAAGGGGGAAACATTCATACCTGGTGTGGGAGGCGCATCAGGGTCATCTCCATCAGGTGCACGGTATGTCTTCAAGTAAATCTGATACAAGACAGCACCACAACTTGAGTGAGGTCTGTTGAGGTTTGGAATGGAGGGCCTGCTTCCAGGTGCTCCTTTTCCTTCACACCCTATTCACTCTAGCAACCTCAGCCACAATGCAGCAGGGTAATCTGTCTGGGTTCTGAAGAACAGTGGTGCTACTGCCAGGAGCCGCTTGTGTCCTGCACTGACTTCAATTTTGCAAACTGAATCTGACGCAATGCTCATACATTGAACTGATTGCCCAACAGGTGGGTCAGCAAGTGTAGCAATGGCCTTTTGTGTACACGAGTTCGTGCAAGTCACACTGTTGATCCAGGCAGTTTTTGCCAGTGAATGGCCCCAATGCCCAATTTGATCCCCACTGTAGAATCAGGATTCATCAGCAGGACCGCCAAATGACAGAGTAGCGCTCTCTCCGCCCACACAATGGCACACAGACCATTTGCATTATGTTTGTCTTCTCCCACCAGAATTGTCCTTTGAGGACAAACAAAACAAATCAGATGCAATTTGTTCCTCCCAGCAGCTTGATTGTGCCAATGGCGGTGCTCTCTCACGTGTTGGCAAAACGCGATCAAACGGAATGCCTCCGGGGGGCCCTTGGCATGTTGGAGAACAGCATGCCAGGATCCCCAACAATCAGAGGGCCCCCTGTCCCCGCCCGGCCCTCACCTCCACCACCAGCGGCATCGATATGTCGGCCTTCCAGGCGGCCAGCTCCCCCACCGCCGGCTCAATTTCGTCCACCGCCAGGCTGAACTGTGCAGGCAAGCAACAGAACGACTCAGCCGTGGCACGCTCGGCGCCAGGGCGGGGCGTCGCCCTCGCTCCGCAGCCCCCGCGGCCTCGGCATCCATCCACAGCTCTCGAGAGCGCGAACAACCGGCCGGGTCCACATTCAAACAAGGTTTCCGAGCTTCGCACAACCCGCCCCGCCATTCCCCGCGCCCCCGCCACAGCCCCACAGCACGCAAATGGCCGCGGAGGGCGCAGGCCGCAAATCACCACCACCTCTGCCCAAACCCCCTGAATCTCATCAGCATGCCATCGCACCACAATCCCTCTGCCTCCCCCCACCCTCCCCCATCTCGCGCATCCCCCCTCCCCCCCTGCTTACCCATCGCTTCGTCTTCTCATCGGGCCGGCTCCTCGGCGCGTTAAAAATCCGCGAGCCCAGGATGATCTGCGCGCACTTCGCCAGGCACTGCGCCGCGTACACCTCGATCACGTCCGCGCCCCGCTCGGCCATCCCGCCCCCCCGATGCGCTTCCAACTCCCTGGAGCCCAGCCCGCGGCAACGCGCGGCGGAAAAACGGGCGTCTGGCCCCCAAGCACGGGCGCTGCGGTTCGATAGCCAAGCTGCCGGGGAGGCTCTGTGGGAGCGAAAGAGCTGGTGGGGGAGTGCGCTGCGGCGACTGAGAAGGGGGGGGTGCGGTGTGTGGGTTACGCGGCAAGGCGGTTGGGAACAGCCAGCGGGAAGGCCGTGGGGCCCGCAAGGGAACCTGGCCCTGGCCGGACGGGCGGGGACCGGGCGCCGGGGTGGGCGCCCACGTGGCGCACACTCGGCCCAGGGGATGCGGGTGGGTGCAAATTGGGGCTCGGTTTTCGGGCTTTTTGGCCTTTGCGCTGGGATTTGCTTGAGGGGGGGCGCTTTTGTGCCCGGTGAGGTGCGTGGGTGTTTGGGTCGCGCTGGAGGGAGCTGGAGGCGCAGGGCCCTGGCAAGGGGCCTCAGTGGAGGGGCGCGAACAGCCGCGGGCGTCCCGCCCCGGCTGAGGTGGGTGGTACGCGTCCGGTCGCTGCCGGTGGTCGTCTTGGATCGTGCGTGGAGCGGCGACGCTTTTCGTCGGGCAGCGTATGTCCTTCAAATGGGGGCGGCGTCCAACGGTCGAGCTCGGCTGGACGGTCGTCCGATTCTGATGGTTAGGAGATGGGAAGTGCGGCCGAGGCGAGTGCTGGGACGGCGGCCGAGCGGGCGGTGGCGCCGGTGTCGGCATTGAAAGATGCACGTGGCGTCAGGGTTCCTGGCGGATGGGTTTCTGCGACCGGCGTGGGTGGAGGTTTGGGATGTGGCGTTGATGCTGGCGCCCTGACGGCTGCTGTGCGTGGATTTGGACGCCGTTGCGACGAGCGATGGCGAGACGTCAGGATATTCGTGGTGAGAGGTCGGGTCGCTAGGCTCCAATTAAAATGCCAGCTATAGTCCCCCAGCTATGCTCCCAACTATTTCTACTTCTCCGATGTCGCATGCATTTTATTTAAATGACCATTGCGGCATATATGTTTATAAACAAATGTGTTGGAATGGTCGTGTCTGCATCGCATCTGCAAGTGTTGTTATGGGCCTTTCAGGGTGCTGGAAGAATATCCATGGTGCATCTCATCACAACTGTGTTGATGCATGAAATCCCTGCGCTCCACCCTTGCGTTCTGTCGACTGGTGATTGCAGCCTGTCTTTCAGTCCCATTTTTGGTGCATCCCCAGCTCACCTGCGTCCCATATCCCTTATCATATGACATCAGCACAATGTGCTTGCAGCATACAGCACTATACACGTAAATACGAATAAGTTGCAACACAGTATTCATTTGAATCTCTAGCCCAAGACAGATCTAGAGCGTAACCCACGCATGTGTTATTGTCTGTGCTGATGAACACTTGTGTTGTTACGGTGAACATTTAAACTTATCAATTCAGCGTTGAGAGAATGCTGCGCAGAAAAGGACGACAACATGCATGGGTACTGCTGGATTGCTCAGCATCAAATCACAATTCACCGCAGCAACTACAGCAAGGGGCGTCCAATTAATTAGTCAAATGAATACATTGTTCAGCATTGCGCGCAAGTCGCCTGGTTGAAGTAGTCATGGCTATTAGCATATCAACGTTGTGTCATGCCTGTCATTACATGTACATATTTGTGTTGCAATGAACAGTGACCGGCGTTGGAAAATCTAAGCGCTGCCATAATTGACCAAGTGCGCAAATGCACGTAGATCGCCTCTTCTGCACGGTGGGGGTGCATCCCACGCGCTGTGGCGAATTCTTGTCCCACGCCGACGGCGCAGATGCCTACATGGATGCCCTCTTGGCCATCGCGCGGGAGGGGATGAAAGAGGGCAAAGTGGTGGCCATTGGAGAGTGCGGTCTGGGTGAGGTGGCTTGGCAAGCCGCGGCTTTGAGTAGCCTGCATTGAATGGAGTGCATAGTAGAGTACATTGTGGAGTACTGGAATGCATGCATCCAAGACGGGGAACGACAAGATGTTGGCAATCAGATTACGTGGCTTGGCTGAGATCCCAGGGCTTGAAACGGAGACTTGAAACTGGCTGGGTCAGCGCATGTCCGCCGCTCCCTTAATACGTCTTTGAGACTAGAAAATGCGAAAATGATCCAAATTTGTTCCGATTCAGGGCGGAAGTCATTAGTATTGGAGGTGCCTCCAGCGGCCCCTGCGCACGTCCTGCACAGGCCGGCTGACGACGGCTGCCTGAGTGCTTATAGCGTTGAGCAAGAGTTTATCATAGCCACCCCCTGTCGGACCCAAAACTTTCCACATATCTGAATCAGTGCGCATGCCCCGCCTTTTACAATACTAATGCATTCGGACATAATCCAGCTTGCCCATGAGCAGCAACACGCACGGTGTTACCCGGTGTGGCGATGGCGGATAGAGTTGCTACCGCAGGCAAAATGCACAAAGCTGCAATACTTGAAAAAAATCGTTGAAATTCGGCTTCCCCACTATAACCTCTTTGACAATATTGTGCTTGGGCGTCATGATGTCCGTCAGAGATTAAGGCATTGAATAATATTTCTGGAGGCTGTGGCGATGCTGTGCGACATTCGCAAGTAACATTGTTGAATTTGTAAGGTTTTTCATTTTCGAACTGGGTGTTTGTCCTGGATGTAGTGCAAATGCTATCAGACGAGAGGGACACGGCCCAGGACGAGGATAAAAATAAGCGAATGCTACAAATTGTGGAAGTCACCTTTTGCTTTTCTTGAATCCTCGCTGCAGTGAAAACTGCAGAACAGTGTGGTATGCTGTATGGAGGGCATATCCTGGGATACGGCCATATCCTGGATATGTATATCCAGGATACTCAACTTTTTTCCGACGTGTTCCTGGATCCACATCAGGGGAACAGTGGGCTCGGCTGCAGCAGGCCGAGAGAGCATCGCACTGAATGTCGGCCCTCTGACAACAGCGCCGAAATCCGCAGATCCTGAAATTGAGACCAGCGGGGCGCCAAGAATCTTGCCGGGGGCGGTCATACAATGCGCGGAGCCATGCACAATACGATTTAATCACCACAAGCATACCGTACGTAAAGTGTATTATGGCGTCCCCTTTTCTCTGCAGACACAAAGTACCTGATGCGGACAAAACAACAACACTGCGCATATTTGCAGCATCTGCCACTTACCAATTCTTTTCGAGATTTTCGCTGTGCCGATTTCTTGAAAGCATTTGGGCGCCCGGGTCGTGGATTTGTGTGCATTCTGTCCCTATATGCACAGCATGGGACCCTTGACTGCAGGCTTGGGAACTGTGGCACTTGGGGCCTGGTGGGCCAGCAGATGTACAGAGTAAGCAACAGCAGTGAGCGAGGGAAGGAAACGGTTTGAGCTGTAGTTTTTTAATCTGCAACACATTGCCATGTCTAACTCCTGCCTGCAGTGTGGTCAGTTTGCCATGTAGGGCGTGTTGTCTATCTGTTGAGTGCATTGGTCAAACCAAAAACACGAGCCAGACGATGGCAGGATAGAGCCTCCCTGCGGATGGCATCCGTCAAGGATTTCTTGTGAGGGCCATGGCCACGGGCAGCCGCTGTACCCCAGCTAAGGGAACTCTGTCCAGCCATACCCATAGCTTCATTGGTGGATGGATCGACTCGATGGCTCACCGTCGCTGAATCGGTGGTTATCGAAAGGTGGATGGCTAACACTGGGAGTTTATTTTTCCGTATATGGCGCTTTTCTCCGATGCTTTAAATTCCTGCGAATGCAGGCGATGCCAGCCGTATGTGGGCATTGGGTCTGGCATTTGAAGAGGGTGCAGCGCATGAGTGTTGACGCCAGTTGTTCCATCACCGACACGCAGGCTTCCTTTCTGTGACGCAATACGACAGGCGCATTTGTAGAGGCGGCTTCAAAATCGGCGCAGTGGCCCCCGCCCATCTCCGCCAAGCCACAAAAACAGCTGCTGGCAAAAGGGAATGTCGTGTTCAAAGTATTACATGACGACGCTCAACGGTCGTGTCATGCTCGAACGAAGTGTCCAAGTGTGCCTTTCCGGTCGCAAGCACGAGCAATGGCCACGAATCAAACGTTGAAGAGAGTTGTCACTGTGCATGGCATGACTTCTCCACCGGCGCGTTCACGTGGCGTCAGAATTGCGGCCTCGCTTCACATGGGATGCACGACGCGGCATTGTGCACCCGGCCTTGCTCTTGACTGCCAATCTCTCCCCGCACGTTGGCATGTGAAGCGGGCCCGGCTCTGCTAGATGCACTGAGCCTTCCACCTGATTCGCACGGGGGAGGGAAGTTGTAGCCCCCCTCCCCCGCGCACACACACAAAGATGGTTAATAACCGCTCTCGCAACACGTCAATTATACTGACGGCGAGTGCGCGAAAGGGGGCTACCAGCTAATGCCCACGGGCCTGCCGCGCCGCTGCATCCGCAGGCGTCGCGCCACGTGCTGCTTTCGCAAAACACACGTCTGTGATCCTTGGCCCCTGAGACGGCCTGGGGCATGTAGTTGCCCCGGGCCCGTGGGCGGAACCTGGATACTTCCCTTGCATCCACCGTCTCCCGTGCCCCACCCACGTGGGTGGACCGGGCCCTCGGCCTGTGGCCGAATATCCGTATCCAAAATGCATCGCCCCTCAGGGGGCTCCAGCCCCCATTTCGCTCACGAATCCAGCCCTACGGCCGCTCCCCTCGGCCGAACACCCCTACTGACAGCAAATCTACTATTCTTCTTCTCGGAGGTGTGTCCCCATCCTAGTCCTACGGGCCCTACCTTACCGCCTCGTTCCTGCCCGACCAAGGGGAGGCCCCCTCTCTTCCCCACCCCCTTGGACACACCTCCTCAAGCTGGCTGACCCCGGCCTCATTTTTTCCTTTTCTTTTTTAATCCCCCCCTCGACCCCCTGCCTCTCGGCCTCCCAGCCCGTCCATCTAGGCGCGGGGGTACTCCGATTTCTCCCTCACTTTTATGGGACAGCCAGCTCTAAATCGCAAGCGACCCCAGCCGCATCGCGCACCTCGCAAGTAGCTGCCTCGATGGGCGGCCGGCCTCCCCCTCCCAAAGAAGAGCGTCGGTCTTTGGGGCTTGATGTGCGCCAGCTGCTCTGTGAGGCCGGCCGCCCATCGAGGCTGTCGTCCGCCCCCCGCTGGAGACCTCAGCTGCCGCGTCAAACGGTGATGTCATGTAGCACCTTCGGAGGCGTCCCCAAATTTTGTCATGCCATTGGCTCAACCCTCTGGACACGGCACTCATTCGTTGTTCGGAGGACGGGCTGCTAAATGTCAGTTGTTTATCCTAGACTTTTGGATATGTGAATCCCATTGTGCCGCACGGCGGATTGATGCTAGACGTGGCCGCTCAGATTTTTTTCTGTTATTTTACTTTTGTATTTTTTTTCAAGACAAAAAAATCCGTCCATCACTTTTCTGTTGTTTTGCCGGGGCCGGTTTTCTGTAGCCGTTCATGCCACGTCAGCTTCCAGTTTTTTGGCTCTGGAGCTGTCCGTCAAGGGGGTGTTTGCAGCCACCAATTTCTGTAAAGATGTTTTTTTCCGTTGCCTTTCCTGGCATTCCGTTGCCATCCGTCACGGACTTTGAGATTCTGGAAGCTTGTCGCAAATAGAGGCGTGGTCATGACGCCCAGGAAAGCTGGATGTGCCTTGACAAAGTGCCGCCTGACATGCCATTCAGCTATTTTCCATTCTTCAATTGACTCGATTGGCAAATTATTAATACTTAGCTCAGGCCCTTCCCGGCAGTGATCGCTGCCGGTACTCGGCCATAGCAGCACACACACAGGACACATCATCACGGCGTACTATAAATCGTAAATGCGGGCCCTTCCCGGCAGCGATCGCTGCCAGTACTTGGCTGGAGGCAGCACACACACAGAACACATTATCACGGCGTACTATAAATCATAAGTGCGGGCCCTTCCCAGCAGCGATCGCTGCTAGTACTTGGCTGGAGGCAGCACACACACAGAACACATTATCACGGCATACTATAAATCATAAGTGTGGGCCCTTCCTGGCAGCGATTGCCATCGATTTTTTATGGAATTCTATCGACCTTTGTGGTCCGGTCAGCGGCTCTGTTGCGGGGGCCTATCATCCGTAGACGGCGGCACGAATTCTGTAACACGTGGTTCCATTCTGTAAGGATGTGTGGATTTCTGTAGCTATCTATGCTGACGTCATCATGGCCCTACCCGTTTCTGTAAAACGCTTTTTTTCTCTGTGGCTCCCTCATAAATTTTGTTGATTGTACAGAATTTTAACGGAGCCAAACAAATTCTGTTGGGGACGGACAGATGGGGCCACCTCTAATTGATGCTCATGGTCTGATGGTCGTAGACTTGCGAATCACAACGATTCAACGAATCGACTGTGTTGTTTGGCTCACCGCCGTTGATTCATTCGAACAGTTCTTGCGTACACAGTCAGGTCTATCAACTGCCAATATGTTCTTGTGTGTACAGGCCCAAGCACTCCCCAATGAGATGGTGTCTGCAACCAGTAATAGGGAAGAAGCAAAAGAAGCACCAAGGTAGGCGTGGCCTGCTACTGAGGACATAAAAGAAGTGGAAACAACTGGACAAGAAGTTGGGAAACACTGAGAAAGAGGAACGGAATTCATCGTGGATTTGGGCCGATTTGTCTGTGACAGATGTGGTCTATGACTTGTGCATCTGAGATTTTTCTTGCCATGCTTTACCACTGAAGCTTTGGACCGCCGTGCTCATGTCCTGCTGCAGCTTTTATTGCAACATCGGATCACCGATAGGGCATCGTGCTCTGATGATAGAGTATCCCATCAGCGGACTGTACGTTTGTTTCTGTCCTGGACATTTTTTAAGAAGCATGTCTTGAATGCGAATTGCTCTTGATCCAATTTGACATCGGGCCTCGTGTTTGCGAATCGGTTGGAGGGTTCGGTGCCAGAATCTGGAGCCTAGATTCTGGGCAAAAATGGCCTGATGAGTTCCAAATTTGGGACTTTAAAGTCACTGGACGAAGTGTACGCCCGTGCACACGCAGCAACCTGACTGGGGACTCAACGGACCTATGAATGTGGGTTCGTAAAATATCTAGCATGGGGCAGAAAGAAAGCGACACTAACCAAGATTCGTGTTGATGTGGCTCATTGTTGGCGGGTTTGGGGCGTCCATGAGCTGGTTTCAGTCTAGTTACATTTGGAATGTTGGGCGGCAGTGCATTGGAAGTTTTGCCACAAGACGGACAGTATTTTTGTGAGTTGAAATTGGGTGAACGACCGATCCGTAGTCGTGTGACAATGCTCCGAGTTTCTGGTGGGAGTTTTGCAATTTGCTGGCTCATGCCCTGGATAATGGTGGGGGCGGGACCAGCTACTGGAAACGTTTGTGTGTCAGCAACAGTTTGGATGCTTGAAAAAAGCCCGCCTCATTTGGGTGCAAATGAGCTTCTCTCGGTTTGATGGTGTTAGGCCAATTGCTTCCTGGCATTGTGGAGCCAAGGACATCGATGTGACTTTGACCAGCTCGTTCTGGTCCGAATTTCCTTGTTTGAACAGCCCGAGGCGCCCCAGTTTTGTTGCGTGCTTGTGGGCGTTCGCGAGGAGAGCTTGTGGGCGTTGGAGAGGAGAGGCGGCTGCTTGCTCGTTTTCAGCAGCAGTGCCTTGATTGCGAGCCCAACTCTGAGCTATTGGGCTCGGGGCAAAGGTGGACTTGTGGTTCGGCATTTTGTCTTTTCGACCACTGTTTATACCACCACCTATGGACCTGGACCGCGGCCCGCGTCCTCAAAAATCCCGCTCCTTCATTATCATGAAAATATGGTACGTCGGCGCAAGGGTGAACGGCGCATCTTTGATAGCCGGATGGAGCGCTCACACTGATGGGTTTTTGGATTGAGCACCGAGTGCTGCGCCCACATGCGTTTCCACAAAAAAGGAGCCATGCATGTTCCGCAGCGTCACGAAGTGACGAAGCGATACCAATTAAACGAAAATTCTTTGAATATGCACATTCCATGGCGCCTTTTGCAGGTTTTCTTGAATGCAATGCATTCCGGTGGAGACATAACAGGAAGCGTGGCAAAGCCGTGCCGCTGGCCTGCGAACAGCTGCTAGCGGCGGCCGCCAGCATAGTTGCAGCAATTGATGAGGTCGGTGTCTGCTGGCCTGGCGAGAAGGGAGCACTCGCGCTTCCCAAGCACGAGGGATATGGCTTTCTAAGTGCAGGTGCTTCTAAATGGCAACTTTGGGAATGCATATGGTTATGTTCGCACATTTTCATGGGCACACAAATGGCGCTACAATATGAAAAGGAATGACTTGTGCAAGTGGGCATCGTGAATAGCATGAAGACGCAGCTAGGTGTAACAACCTGCTGTGAGCACATGGAAGATGCAATCTAAGTAACTCATTCCAACTTTGCGAACGTTATCGGGTTGAGAGGCAACTGTACATTGAGTTGTACGGTTCAGATCACCTATCCCAAGTACTTTAAATTGGTTTTAAAATTCAACTTGATAGTAAACATTGAAACAAGCTGAAACAATTGTTTTATTGATGTGAATGACAAAATGTGGTCAAACGGAAGTGAGAATTTCTGTTTTGCGAACTCTCCTGAAAATCTTCCATATCCATATCATTATGTTTAAATGAGCCTGCAGACGCTCTCGAATGCCCGTACATAGGCGAATTCACAAATGGTAAAATGTATCATTTTGCACAGATGTGGAACATGCAGGGAGGCATTGGCGAAGCCCCTCCAAGACTGCAGGATGCATTGAAAGTTTTGCCGAGTATCGGAACAGAACCGGCAATTTGTGAACGAGCCCGGGAAATCCAAATCTGAGTGTGGACGCAAAAACGAGACTGATAATAAGAGTGCATGTACTAGAAATGGGCACGCAGATCTGAAGAAGTAATTTGCACCCAGGGGGCCGAATTCCTCTTCAATGAGACCCAAACTTTGCGCACACTTCACCACATGCACTGCGACGCTGAAAACGCGGTGCTCACGTTGTGTCAACACAAGCCAGGCAATAGCGGCGCGAACGGGCGCAGCGCGTCACGAGGGGGGCCCAACGCACAAAGTCTACCTGTGCCGCCTAAAATCCGCGGCGGCCACACGCGCGCCGCCACGGATTGCATTATCCAGTGTGCGCTACTCGACTTTCAAACCGTACCCGCCGCATGTTTTGAGTAGCAGGGGCGCGCGTGCTTCGTCCCACCTTGTGTGGTGATTATTTTGTGTGGCAGCAGGTCCACGGCGGCATTTTAGCACCTCGTTCACAAGTCGCCTTCCTCAGTGCTGTCGATTGGAGCCTCTGTCCGCTTGACGTATAGCGAGGGAGCTGCGGCGTGCGTGAAATTGAACGGGCGGAGGCTTGGGTGGCTTGGGCGGGGTGGGCGGGGGGGACGCGCTGCTGGGCCGGAGAATCGATGCTGGCTGGGTCAGCGAATGTCCGCCGCTCCCTTAATACGCCTTTGGGGATTGGAAAATGCGAAAATGACCCAAATTTGTTCCGCTTTAAAGCGGAAGTCATTAGTATAGAGGCCGCCTCCAGCGGCCCCTGCCAGGTCTTGCATAGCCCGGCTGTTGGCAGCTGCATGAATGCCACGTTCAGGAGATCGACCAGCTCACACGGCTTGGATTGTGAGGCGAAAATCTGGAACACCGTCTGCGAGCCCCGCTTTCGTCTTGGGCAGCCGTGGATAGTCAGAACGGCACCCCGACGTCCATCCAAGCGTTTTCGTGTTCCTGGAAGTTCTGTCGTTCCGGACAACTTTTGGTTGCACTTCTGCTGCTTCTTTTTGCGCAGGCCGCAACGAGCTCGCGGGTCGCCGATTAGATTTCCTCGTAGGCCCCACGGCCCAGGTGCCATAGAGCACAGCAGGGACTCCGCGTACATCGTCGGTCGGTACATTTGTAACAAAGCGGGACTAAGTGTCGCGATTTCACCCGTCGGGCGATCTCGGAGGCTGTCGTGATCCCTTACTGTGGTTCCGCGCAACGACCGCGAAGGAGGCATCCCATGCGGCTTCCTGCCGGAACGACAGGCTCCGCTTGGGCTGCTTTGAATTCATTCAGACCCAGATCGCCTGCAAGGTGCAAGGGACCCGCTTTGTCTCGTGAATGCAACTGTGGGTCAGGGAAATTGGCGGGGCCCGGGTGTCGATGGCTCATGCTGTTGGCTCCCTGGTGGTGTGGTCGGCTGCGCCAGGCGAAGGGAAGGGAAAGGACAGTTCGTTTGGCTCGAAGACGAAAGGAATCATACTTCAGCTGAGCTACATCTTCGTTTCGCTGCCAATGTTGGCTTGCTGTACACAAGGACAGTTCAATCATACACAGACATGACGACCCCTGCGCGTCAGGGTGACAACCAACGTCTACGCACTTCGTTGTTTCTTTGCGTTGCTCCTTTGCTAGTTTCCGGCCCTCTGAAGATTTGCACACATGTCCACCGTCAATGTAGCCCCTACCAGTGCGCGCTAAGGTCCCTGTGCATTGTTTTGCAGCAGGGCTTTCAGTTTGAGCATCGCGTCCAAGCTGGCCAAGGGGGAGGAGTCAGGGTGCCAAACTGTTCAATGCCTCTGCTTCACACACCGGCGGCACTGAGAGGCAGCGAATGTGCACTTGGCCAAAGCTGCAATCGTGTCCTGCTGTGCACAGGGCTGGTGGATAGTGGATGGGAAAACTACCAACATGAGGTTAGCGACTGTTGCTGGCGAACATCACATACATGTGCATACATGCCTATGCTGATAAAATGAGCTGAATAAGAACTTGGCCAAATGATTGAACGAAATAATGATTTGTTCATTTAACACGTTTCTGGTGCCTTGCATTTTCTATTTTGTATTACGCACATAAGCAAAAATAGAATAACACAAAGTGCTTCAATCCATTCCATTTGCACAATTTGCACAATTTTTGTACATTTGTTCTTGCTATCTGGCAGCGCTAAGTGGACCACTGACCCAAGGCATATCGTGTGGCATAGGGGGCTTGCAGTGACAGCCTGGCCCGCGCGGCCATGAGCTGAGTGCAACACAAATACCACTGTTGGTTGCTAGTCACAAAAGCCAAGTATTAAGTGGTCACATTAAATGTGCAAATTTTGGCAAAAAGTGATGATGGGAAGGCTACCAGATCCTTTTTCTAACTCAGAACAGCACTGCAACACTCTTTGAGCCAATGAGGTTGCTGGCCCAAAGTACTGAGTGCTGAACCATTTGGGTGTTTTTGCGCCCATTTTTGTGAAACCAGGCAGCCTCAGCAAGTAGCTCACCAACATCGCTGGAGCCAAGGTATTCATGGGCGTGATGACCAGCACCTACACAATCTTTGGGGACTGAGACCCTTTACTTTTCATAGGACCAGAAGCGCCCACCAACATTTCCAAGAAAGCCTAAAATACAGATTCATGTATCCAATCATTCTGAAACAACTGCGTCCATGGAGCCATCTCTGTGCATGATCGCGATGGTCCCTTTCACCACTACGCGCCAAGCAGCTCAGCAGCTCCAGCAAAACGCAAGGCCATGCCTGCACCTGGCCATTTGACAGCGTTGAATCTCGGCGCTCAGGTTAGGCATGCCCAAGTCCACAATCGACAATTCCTGTACCCAACACCAGTCCACGCCAGATCATCTGCCCAACATCTGCAGGGAACATACCAACTTCTGAGCCCCAAGGACCACTCTTGCATGGTCAGAAGCGTCCACCACGTCTCGCTCTGCACTCTCGATTGACTCTCTTGACATCAATCTTGAAGATTCATGAAGTTCATGTTGTCGCCATGCACCCCCATCAATCCATGCAAAACCTCAAGCGGGATCACTCGTGCATGGCTTCAAGAGCAATATTGCAGGGTCGAGAGGGCTCCGGACGGTCGCGCTCTCTGTCACACTTGGCTTGCGTCCCATCCAGGTCCAGGAGAGTGTGCTAAAGCAGTCCCGCTACTATCCTCATTGACCACAGAAACCGCCTTGTTTGCATGCCGTCGTCGAACCGCGCCCAGTGCGTATTGTCGATTCACAGTCAGCAGTTAAGAAAAACTCAACGAATCGTTCACTCAACGGTCGCGCCATTTTCCCCGGCACGTTCCACAATCTTCCAGGACCCCCTGTTAAGCTTTATCTGATGTTCCATCATGAGGGCTCAGGCCGTTTGCCCCAAGGCGACACAGCATCGACTCTATGGTGGCGTCGGTTTCTTGTGCATTACTAAGGACAGCGCCCAGGGCCATCGCAGCCTGTGCCGGCACCCGGAGGTGCTGGCTTGGCACGCGCTTGAGCACTACGTTATGCTCCCCCTTTGACAGTTCTTTGATGGGTTGGCAGCATGGAGCCGCGAGGGCAAACCGCTGGAGCGTACCGCGGGGGCGGACCGCAAGTGTGAGTCCCGTCGGCGAGCTGTGGTGTGCGATGCAATAGTGTGATGAAGTGTGTCAGGTGATATTTTGCTATGATGGCGTCACTCTGCTGTGCCGCGGGACCGGCAGCACTGGTGTTGCGCCATTGTGATGGCGGAACCAGCGAATGAGGGTTGATAGGGTTACATCATACAAAAAGGTGTGATGGACAGTGATAAGGGCGTGTCACCGTACTGCCACCCCTTGCAACGGGTGTGAAGGCCGTGGGGTGCTATGGGCGCCGTGAAAGAAGTATGAAAAGAGGAATAGGGTGTAAAGTACGTTGGTGGCTAGTGCTGTGCATGGGATAAGGGAAAGTGGCGATGGAGTAATGGGGTGGTGTCACTAGGAGATGTATGTGATGAGTTTTGGCGAGTGTGGGGGATTCTGATGGGAAGGGAGAATATCATAGGCGCAATATGTGAATTCGTAGTGTGATTTGGCGTTTGAATAGGGTAGTTCAATAGGAAGTGTATTTAGAGTGCAATGGTGTAAGGGAAAGTTCTATGGATAAGGCATGGGGTGTTGTGGTGTAAGGGATGTTGTGATAGTGTTAGGGAGTGGTGTTATGGGGCAGAGGCGGAGGATAAAAGGAGGGGCCGCTGGTCCATTTGACAATAGTGCCAACCGCCCGCACCCCCTCGTTCTTGGGCCCGGGGGCCCAATAGGGCCTCCCTTAGAAGACCTTAAGTACTGGAGCACCAAGAAGGAGTCCGAATTCGGACTGGAGGCCCATGAGCAAACTTGTTCAGGCGAGAGTGGAGATTCATCTGGCGAATTTGTAGAATATTCTGAAGTGATCCAGTGTGGATAAGGAGGATCAAGGGGATCAAGAATTGAATTGCCGGATGATGGATCTATAGATTCAGAGCAAGGTGTGGTACAAAGGGCAGCATCGCATTTGGCAAGAGATGGGAAAACGGTAGCAAGAATTGTATGGACATCTCAAGTCATTTGTGATGGTTGTGTATGTTGGGTCAAAAGGGTGATGCATGTGGACTGAGCATATGAAGTGACGTGATGTTGTTCAATCAGGATTGATTTCTTGACGATGTTGATTGTGATTGATCATCAATTTAAGCAATGGCTTATTTGTTCAGTTCAATATGGTGATCTCGAACTCTCAAAGCAACGCGAGTTTTAATAGAGCGAAGATTAAGTTCAGCCTGTGATCTATGGGTCCTTCGGGGCGATCACTAAGGGGCACGTACTTTAACATGGTTTCGGAGCTAGTAAGCTCCTGTGGATTCTGTAGGGATCATGTTTGGTAGAGCATTTTATATTGCTGTGTTGGAGTTGGTTCACTTCAATATAGCTATGAGAGGCTGGATTTTTGGAAAAAAATGGAAAGACTCTTTAGTCCGGTGGCAAAAATGATGGTTAAAAAGTGATGGGGATATCAAGTGAATGGAATATAGAAATATGGAAAAAGGCAAACGTGATGTGAAAGGACATCAAAGTGCCATCAAAAGACATGCAAAATGGATGTGGCCTGTGACCTTCATTATTGAGGGAGTCGGTATTGATTCCAGGCTTTGTCCTTTGAGATTTGGGGCTGCATTTTGCAGCTGGGCCCACCACAATATGAGTGATGAAGTTGCGGATGATGTGGATCTAATTTTCCCAAGGAGAATGTCTCAATAGTTAGTGGCTATGGCAGTGTGTGCATATGTGTGATGTGGCAAGTGGAAGTGATCAGTGTTTGATGGTGATTGGTTTGGTGATTGGTGGTTGAGTGTGATGGGTGATCTTTGGTGAGCAGTGTTTTCAAGGTTTTTCTACCTTGACATTCTGATGGTTTGATGATTCGATGGTTCTGATTGTGTTTCTCTTGGATTGCTTTATGTTGGTTCGAATTGGTTTATGTGTTTGAGTTTGTTGGAACAACATTCCTGTTGTTCTTGGACATTTTGGATTCCTTTGTGGATCTATTGGAAGCTTGAGGTTGGCAAATGGGCACTTCTTTTGAATGTGCTGGAAAGGTTTGTTGAATGCTCGTTAACAATTGTGTCACACATTATGAACGCCACAATTGGGACATTGGATTTGGGAGGTGAGAATGTTGGACTTGGTTCTGGTGCAATTTCATCGCACTGGATTGAGAATAGAAGGATGAGGTGGTTTGTCAGTTTCATAGCTATTGACATTCATCTAGCTTGCAGGTATGGGACTGCAATGTTATGATGATTGGTTGAATATTGACCGGTGGGAGGTCTGTATCCCATTTGGATTTGAGAGGTTTTGATCCTAGCCTGTGGGGCCTGAAGAGGACTAGGAGGATACATGTGTGGTGGTCAGTCCTGGACAAGCAGTGCTGAGGTAATCGGGGAGTAGGATTCGACCTGCAAAGATCCGATAGATTATGCTTGGATGTGTCTTGAATTCGGAGTTTGGTAATGTGTGAGGTATGTTGGTTGCTTATAGCCCAAGGCATGAGTGTTTCATGGATGTGGTACCAAGGATCGTTTTGTGTTGGTTGACTTTGTTTTGGAGTTGGCAAGTGAACTGAGTATGGGATCAGTTTCATGGCTTCAAAACTGGTTTTCTACTTCCGCTTGATGGTTGTGTGAGAAGTGGAGAGCACCATTGGCATACAGGTATGGGACTGTATTGCTAATAGGGGCTGCACATTTGCATCTTGAAAGATGTGTAGCTACTTTCCTGGTGAATGATATATAAAGGCTGACGATGGAAAGGGTAAGTACTCATCTGTGAGTCAAAGTTTGCCCTAGTGTGCTATGGTTGGTTCCTTCTTTTTGGATCATACCTTGGCATCTAATATTGATTGGAGGTTCAAAGAGCAATCATGTGTTCAAGGATTTGTTGGTAAGATGTTGGAACACTCTATTGATTGGAGAAAGGACAAAGCAAAGATGCCAAGAGGAAAGGAAAGGGCAAAATATGACTTGATGGACAGAAGAGGATAAGGAAGTTTTCGATGGCCAGGCAAGGTACAATGAATGGATAACATTGCTTTGGTTCAAGTGTTGAAGCTGGTGGATCGCGACCATCAGTTTTGAAGCACGTTTATGGACAAAGACAAGCTCAAGTGATTTCAGCTATGAAGTTGGCCAGTGGTGATTTTGGTTTCGAAACCAAGTTACATCACCTTGGCAGGAAGCAGCCATGGAGGGTCTATTCTTCTGCATTCCCAAAGCTTCGTAAGCCTGGCTGGATGGAGCCCGTAGAGCATGAAGAGAGCTGGGAGGAACAAGGTGTGGCGGTCAGCTCTGTGCAAGCGAGTGTTTCAGCAGTACAGCAGGAGGGGGAGGTTGGACAGGAAGGTAACTTGTCTAGTTTTGCCAGTGCAATATTTCTGGTTGATCGGATCAAAGAAGAGCATGAGGAGTTTCACTGAGGATACCATGAGTTGGATTAGTTGTCATTGGAATGGGAATGAGTATAGGGGAAGAAA
>CAJHUC010001021.1:0-19856 GCA_905146915.1 Ostreobium quekettii | reverse complement strand
TGGCGTTTTGCGCCAGGGCGCTTCGAGATCTGCGGTGAGTTTCATGAGGGCACCCGACGCGAACCTCGACGCCAAATTCCTCGCCAAGAAGCCCACCAAACTTGGGGGGCAGCGCCGAAGGCGCGGGGGGCGTGTTCCCGCATTCTGCAAAACCTGCAACAAGAAGCCCCCCGTTTCGGGGGGCAGCGCCGAGCGTCAGCGAGGCGCGGGGGGCATGTCCTCGCATTCTGCAAAACCTTCAAGAAGAGCAAAACGCCAACCGACCACCCAACGCCAGGTCTGCCCTCCTCCCGAACCAAAGCGATCCAGGAGCCTCGCTCAAAGCTGACCAGCGATCAGCACGTGGCGATCTGACGCGACGCGCACCTCGAAGCCCTCGAGGCCAGCTGCTTCGAGCTGTTCTCGGATCTCATCGGGGCGAAACGCTGCGAGCAACGAGTGATAGAAGTCGCGACGCAAGACCTCGGGTTGACCGACGGCGTACTGAGCGACGAGCGCGTCCGCATCCTCGGTCGAGTTCGGGCGAAAGAGATCCATAACAAAAACGCGCGTTCCGGGAGCGCCGAGCGCTTTTACCGTATCCCAGTGCGCGGCGGGCTCGTGGAGGTGGTGAAGCAAGCTGTTGGAGATGATGATATCGAAGGGCGCGCCCTCGAGTTCGAAGAAGGGCAACGTCTCCACAACAAACGAGAGGCGCTCTGCTCCCGGACAGACATCCTCGCCGAGCGCCTTTCGGGCCCGCGCCGGCGCGAGCATCGCGGGAGCGCCATCCACCCCGACAACTTCGCAGTCGGGGTAGCTGGCGACCATGGAGAAGGCGATCTCAGCCGGTCCGCAGCCGAGATCGACGACCTTGCCCTTGATGGCGTCCTCGCCAAAGTGCTCCCGATAAAACTCGAGGAACTTCGTATTGGGCTCAGAAAAATCAGCTTCTGCGTAGGCCTGGGCTTGATCAGCCTCGTCCATCAACTCCGGTTCGACGATTCGTTCCATCCGACTTCTACACTCGATATAGGGGACACTCGGGCTCCAACGCGCGATGCTCTATCAATACGCGCGCCCGTCCGCAAGCGATCTCCTTCAAGACGATTTCAAGACGATTCTCGATCAACACGGTGCTGTACTTGAAGGCGTTTTGGCAGAAAGGTACACTCCAAGGATACGCGTACACAACCCGTGAAACATAAGGCTCGCGATACGCCCTCCATCGCACGAGACCTTTAAGAGTCATGATCTAACCAGGTGTTGACATGTTGCCTCGAATACAACGCTCTGCCCCATTGAAAACAAACACCACGCCGTGGAAACGCATCAGCTCTCTGGCGCTCTTTTTCGTCCTGCTGATGCCACTCTTCGGCGCTTCTGAGTGTGGAGCTGATGGCGAACCGCTCGAGTTCAACGAGCGCTGCGAGAACGGCGTGGACGACAATGAGGATGGTCGCATCGATTGCGAAGATCCTCAGTGCGCCTTCTACCCCTCGTGCACGAACCAGGGCGGCGAGCACTGTTACAACGGTCGCGATGACAACAGCGATGGCAAGGTCGATTGCGCGGATGAAGCGTGCAAGGGGACGTATCTGTGCACGGCGGAGGGAGAGGACTGCGTCAACCAGCGCGATGACGATGGCGATGGCAAGATCGATTGTCAGGACGAGGCGTGCGCCAACACCGCGGCGTGCCTCCCCGGAGCAGAGGACTGCGTCAACGGCCAGGATGACGACGGCGACTCAGACATCGACTGCGATGACTCCGACTGCAAGAACGTCTTCGTCTGCCTCATCAAAACTGAGATCCCCGACAACGGCATCGATGACGATGGCGACAACAAGATCGATTGCGAGGATGACGACTACAAGAACACCGGAATTTGCTCGGACGATGGAGAGGATTGCACGAACGGCGCGGATGATGACCTCGATGGCGCCATAGATTGCGCGGATGTGGACTGCTCGAACACGGTGTTCTGCCTGCTGCTCGCTGAAAACTGCGTCAACGGCATCGATGACAACGGCAACGGCAAGACGGACTGCGATGATGCCATTTGCCAAGGCACGGCGGTGTGTCTGTCCCCACCCGAGGACTGCACGGACATCACAGAAGACAGCAACAACGACGGCGTCCCCACCTGCGAGGACCCTCGCTGCGCGCGAACCGTCTACTGCCTCGACAAGGTCGAGATCCCCGGGAACGACATCGACGATGATGGCGATGGCAACATCGATTGCGTCGATCCCGACCTCTACGATGACCCCTCTTGCATCCCTCCCACCGAAACCCAGTGCGACGATGACGAGGACAACGATCAGGATAACCTCACCGATTGTCAGGACCCTGATTGTGCGGGATCGCCGAGCTGCACAGAGACGCTCTGCGGCAACGACACCGATGATGATGGCGATGGCGACATCGACTGCCTCGACGCGGACTGCATGCTCGCCCCCAACTGCATGGATGAGGTTTGCGGAGATGGCATCGACAACAACCAGGATGGCATCACCGACGAAAACTGCACCTGTGTCCCGGCAGCAGGCAGCGATGGCGTCTGCGCCATGGCCACCGTCGATCCGAGCAATGGCGAATGCATCGCGCCTGGATTCCAGGAGGACGAGAGCACATGCGACGGCGAAGACAATGACTGCGATGGTGTGATCGATGAGGGCTGCACCTGCGCCCACCCCTCGGGCTCGAGCGTTGGTGTATGCATGATGGCCTCGATCTCGGACATGGGCGAGTGCCGCTCGCAGGACTACGAGCTCGACGAGGTGATGTGCGACCTGCAGGACAATGACTGCGATGGCATCGTCGACGAGAACTGCAGCTGCGCGCACCCCTCGGGATCATTCCAGGGTGTCTGCGCGCTCGCCGTCACGGACGCGCAAACCGGGACATGCCTCGCGCCAGGATATCAGACCAACGAGACCACATGCGACGGCGATGACAATGACTGTGATGGAGACATCGATGAAGGTTGCGGATGCGCGCACCCATCAGGCTTGACGCAGGGTGTTTGTGGGATGTCCACCATCGACTTTGTCACCGGCGAGTGCATCGCGGCGCAGTATGAAGCCACCGAGAGCAGCTGTGATGGTCTGGACAATGATTGCGACGGCGTCATCGATGAAAACTGCAGCTGCGCCCACCCCTCGGGATCCTCTCAAGGCGTCTGCTCGAGCGCCTCTGTCGACGCGACGAGCGGCCTCTGCGTGGCCGAGCTCTATCAACTCGACGAGCTCCTCTGCGATGGTCTGGATAATGATTGCGATGGCGTCATCGATGAAAACTGCGGATGCCCTCACCCATCTGGCCTCACCGCAGGCGTGTGTGCGTCCTCGGCGTTCGACCCGACAACAGGCGCGTGCGTCGCGCAAGGATTCGAGACAAACGAGAGCAGCTGTGATGGCGCGGACAACGACTGCGATGGCGTGATCGATGAGGGGTGCACCTGCGCGCATCCTCGCGGCAACCTCGGCGTATGCGGCGGCGCGGCGTTCGACGCACAGGGAGTTTGCGTGGCCGCGAACTTCGAATCGGTCGAGACCTCCTGCACAGGCGGCGATGACAATGACTGTGATGGAGACGTGGACTGCGATGACACCGATTGCTCGGGAGACCCCGCCTGCACCGAGCTGATCTGCGACAACAACATCGACGATGACGGAGACGGCCCGATCGATTGCGCCGACAGTGATTGTCAGAACAAACCTGTGTGCACGTTGGAGGATTGCAGCAACAACGTCGACGACAACGCCAACGGCGTCATCAACGAGGGCTGCCCCTGCACCCCTCCCGAGGGTTCGCAGGGAGTCTGCGCGCTCGCCACGGTGGACCCGAACAACGGCGCCTGCGCAGCGCCCGACTTCGAGCCCGACGAGAGCCTGTGTGATGGCAAGGACAACGACTGTGATGGCATCGTCGATGAGAACTGCGGCTGCTCTCACCCTCAGGGTGGCCAGGGAGTGTGTGGCCTGGCGACCACGAGCCCTGTCGACGGCACCTGTGAAGCGCCGGAATATCAACCGACCGAGGACCTGTGTGACGGGGTGGACAATGATTGCGATGGCGTCGTCGACGAAGGTTGCACCTGCCCACACCCAGGCGGCACGGACGGGGTTTGCGCCATGGCATCGATCAGCCAGGCAAACGGCTCCTGCGTCGCGCCAAACTACCAGACGGACGAGAGCGCCTGTGATGGCGAAGACAATGACTGTGATGGCGTCACCGATGAAGGCTGCGCTTGCCCTCACCCCAACGGCACCGATGGAGTGTGCAGCCTCGCGACGGTCAACTCGAGCAATGGCCTCTGTGAAGCGCCCGACTTCGAGCCGACCGAGACGATTTGTGATGGCCTCGACAACGACTGCGATGGAACCATCGATGAAGGCTGCCCGTGTCCACACCCCAACGGCCCCGACGGAGTTTGCGGAGGCGCGCTGATCGATGCCTCGGGTCAATGCAAGGCGCCAGACTTCGAGGCGCCCGAAACGCTGTGCGATGGGCTCGACAATGACTGCGACAACATCACGGACGAAAACTGCAGCTGCCCCCACCCTGGCGGCACGCTCGGTGTCTGCGCGAACGCCGCGGTGAGCCCCACCAACGGCATGTGCGTGGCGGCCTCTTATCAGGTGACCGAGAGCAGCTGCGATGGTCTCGATAATGACTGCGACGGCATCGTCGATGAGAACTGCAGCTGCCCACACCCCGGCGGCAGCGATGGCGTCTGTACCATGGCCACCATCAGCCCCGCAGATGGCTCCTGCGTCGCGCCGGATTACCAGGCCGCAGAGAGCATCTGTGATGGCCTCGATAACGATTGCGATGGCGTCGCCGATGAAAACTGTGGATGCCCTCACCCCTCTGGCTCCTCGCTCGGCGTCTGCGGGCTCTCCACGGTCGATGCTGGCACGGGCGCCTGCGAGGCGCCTGGCTACGAGGCCACCGAGGCCTCTTGTGATGGCGAAGACAATGACTGCGATGGGATTCAGGACGAGGGCTGCACTTGCTTGCACCCGCAAGGAGACAAGGGCGTGTGTGGCATGGCCACGATCTCCGATGGTACTGGCGCTTGCGAGGCACCGAACTTCGAGAGCAACGAGGTCTCATGCGATGGGTTGGACAACGACTGCGATAGCACGATCGACGAGCTCTGCAGCTGCCCTCACCCCTCGGGCTCATCTCAAGGCGTCTGCGCCATGGCTCACATCGACAGTGTCACTGGCGCCTGTGAATCGACAGGATACGAGCCCACCGAAGTCTCCTGTGATGGAGAGGACAATGACTGCGATGGCGTGATCGACGAAGGCTGCCCTTGCGCTCACCCCTCGGGCTCGAGCGTTGGCGTGTGCTCCTTTGCCAAGATCAACCCCGCGTCGGGGATGTGCGAGGCGCCCGGCTACGAGATGAACGAGACCACATGCAACGACGGTCAGGATAACAACTGCGATGGCCTCGCGGATTGCGATGACCTCGCGTGCGCCGCGAGCCTCTTCTGCCAGGACCCGTGCACGGTCAACGTCGACACCGACGGAGATGGCCAGATCGCCTGTGGCGACCTGGACTGCCGCTCGAGCGCGCCGAACTGTAACCTCGAGAACTGCCCGACCAGCGGACCGGGGATCGACGACTTCAACCAGAACGGGCTCTTTGGCTCCTCGGACCCGGACTGCTTCACCTTCGACTACAACTGGACGATCCATCGCCCACAGGAAGTCTGCGGTGATGGCGTCGACAATGACAATGACACCTTCATCGATTGCGTCGACGTCGACTGCGCCGACCACCACTCGTGCACCGGCCTCGAGGAGTGCGACGACTTCATCGACAACAACAATGACGGCGCGGTCGACTGCGATGATGACTCGTGCCGATTCGACTACAAGTGCTACCGGGGCGGCGAGCTCTACTGCGGCGCCAACGGCGACGTCAGCGACGATGACAACGATGGCCTGTTCAACTGCGCTGACAATGACTGCGGTCGCGATCCTTACTGCCACACCGAGCGCTGCTACGATGCATTCGATAACGACGGAGACGGCCTGATCGACTTCTACGATCCTGATTGCGCGGCGTTCCAGACCGAGGCTGGCGGTGAGATTTGCGATGACAACACCGACAACAACAACAACGGCCTGGTCGACTGCGCCGAGTTCTTCTGCCAGGACTCCTCACCGACCTGCCGCGCCGAGGTCGACTGTGATGACGGCCTCGACAACAACGGCAACGGCTTGATCGACTGCGCGGACCCTCAGTGCAACGGCATCACGCCATGCGGAGGCACATCGCTCACCGAGGACTGCACCAACACAAACGATGATGACGGCGATCAATTGATCGGATGTGCCGACCCGGACTGCTCATCCTTCCCAGGCTGCACCTTCGAGGTCTGCGACAACGGCTTCGATGATGACGGGAATGGAGAGACGGACTGCGACGACTCCGCTTGCGTCAGCCTCGAAATCTGCAAGCCCGAATACTGCGGCCAGATCCTCGCTGCGGTGGGCGTCGCGCAACCTCCGATGGCGGACGAGAACGGCAACCGAAAGCTTGGCTGCGCAGACACCTTCGCGTGTTCCCCATTCAACAACCCTCAGGCGCTCAACTGCAACGAGGAGAGCCCCTTTGACTGTGAACAAGGCGCGGACAAGAACGGCAACGGACTCGTCGGCTGCGAGGAGCCGATTTGCTACCACTATATCGCGCAGGGTTTCTCGAACCTGAACTGCACCGACTTCAGCACCCAGGAGGTCTGTGATGATGGGATAGACAATGATAGCGATGGCAAGGTCGATTGCCTCGACATCGACTGCGTGGCGCGCGGTGAGTGTAGCCCGATCGAGACGGACTGCTCGGATGGAAAGGACAACGATGGCGACGAGTACTTCGACTGCGGCGATCTCGACTGCCAGTACGACAGCCACTGCTCCAACGAGGAGGTCGCTTGCAACAATGGCCTCGATGATGACAACGACGGGCTCAAAGACTGCGACGATCCCGACTGCCAGAAGACCAGTTGCTTCGAGGATTGCAGCGACGGCGTGGATAACGACGGCAACTCATACGTCGACTGCGAGGATCTCGCCTGCGCACATGACTTCGCCTGCACCGAGAACATCTGTGACGATGGCACAGACAACGACAGTGATGGAAAGGTCGATTGCGATGATGAAGACTGCGAGTACGCCAGTAACTGCGTCGAGTTTGCCTGTGACAATGGGCTCGATGACGACAACGATGGCCTGAAAGACTGCGATGATCCCGATTGCGCCTACGCATTCGGATGCTATGAATCCAGCTGTCGAGATGGCGTCGACGACGATCTCGATGGCGCCATCGATTGCGCTGACAGCGACTGCGCCAACAACCCTGACTGCGGAGAAGTCGCCTGCGATGACAACAACGATGATGACTTCGACGGCTTCACGGACTGTGCCGACTCCGAGTGCTTCACAGACCCCGTCTGTAGCGGTCCTCAAATGGATATGAAGGACATGTGACCCCTCTCGCCAAGAGAGGCTAGACATCAGATGCGATCTCGGGAGACAATCGGGTAAAGCTTCCCGAGAGTTATCTCCTCGAAAAAACCAGCTCCTCTCCTGGCGAGAACAGGAGCGCTTCTGAACCAGAAAGAACCATGATGCGATTTCAAAATATTGGAGGCATCTGTCTCCTCTTCACCCTGCTCTCAGCCAGTTTGATTGTCGGCTGCTCTCCCAAGTCAGAAGAAGACATCAACGAGCGCTGCGAGAACGGCGTGGACGACAACGAGGATGGTCGCGTCGATTGCGAAGATCCTCAGTGTACGCTCTACCCGTCCTGCCGCGTCGTCGAGGGCGAGCATTGCTACAATGGTCGCGATGACAACGGAAACGGCGCCATCGATTGCGCGGATGAAGCGTGCAAGGGGACGTATCTGTGCACGGCGGAGGGAGAGGACTGCGTCAACCAGCGCGATGACGATGGCGACGGCAAGATCGATTGTCAGGACGAGGCGTGCGCCAACACCGCGGCATGCCTCCCCGGCGCAGAGGACTGCGTTAACGGCCAGGATGACGACGGCGACTCAGACATCGACTGCGATGACTCCGACTGCAAGAACGTCTTCGTCTGCCTCATCAAAACTGAGATCCCCGACAACGGCATCGATGACGATGGCGACAACAAGATCGATTGCGAGGATGACGACTACAAGAACACCGGCCTCTGCTCGGATGGCGGCGAAGACTGCACGAACGGCGGAGATGATGACTCGGACGGTTCTGTAGATTGCGCAGACGTGGACTGCTCGAACACGGTGTTCTGCCTGCTGCTCGCTGAAAACTGCGTCAACGGCATCGATGACAACGGCAACGGCAAGACAGACTGCGAGGACACGTACTGCAAGGGCACGGCGGTGTGCCTGTCCCCGCCCGAGGACTGCACGGACATCACAGAAGACAGCAACAACGACGGCGTCCCCACCTGCGAGGACCCTCGCTGCGCGCGAACCGTCTACTGCCTCGACAAGGTCGAGATCCCCGGGAACGACATCGACGATGATGGCGATGGCAACATCGATTGCGTCGATCCCGACCTCTACGATGACCCCTCTTGCATCCCTCCCACCGAAACCCAGTGCAACGATGACAAGGACAACGATCAGGATAACCTCACCGATTGTCAGGACCCTGATTGCTTTGGCCCGGAGACCTGCCCCGAAGTGGGAATGCTGTGTGAAGGCGGCGAGGACGAGGACAGCGACGAGTTGGTAGACTGCGACGATCCCGACTGCGATGGCTCTGGGAGTTGCGAGGAGACAGATCGCTGCGACGATGGCCGGGACAATGACGGCAACGGCTTGACCGATTGCGAGGATGAAGCGTGCGCGCAGGCAGACAACTGCCGCGAGGACCTCAACTGCGAGGATGGCGTCGACAATGACGGCAACGGCAAGGCGGACTGCATGGACCCTGCCTGCGCCGCGCAGGCGTTGTGCGGCGAGATCGCATGCACCGATCAGCAAGACAACGATGGCAACGGCGCTGCCGATTGTGATGACCCGAACTGCGCGCGTTTCGAGCCCTCCTGTCAGACCGCCGTCGAGATCTGCACCAACAGCGCGGACAATGACGGCGACATCGCCGTCGGCTGCGCTGATAGCGACTGCATCGACGCGCCAAACTGTCAACGAGAGGAGTGTTACAGCTACCAACAAGACATCAACAGCAACGGCCTCTACGACCGCGCTGATCCTGATTGCTTCTGGAGTCCCTTCCAAAACTGGCGCATGAGCACACCGCGCGAAGTCTGCGGCGACCTCATCGACAACGATGGTGACACCTTTACAGACTGCGCCGATCTCGACTGCGTCAATGACGTCGCCTGTATCGGCGTCGAGCAATGCTCGGATGGCGTCGACACGGACTGTGATGGCCTCGTGGATTGTGATGATCCTGACTGCTCTCAGTCTTACTGGTGCACGCGCTCGGTGATGATGTGTGAGAACAGCTGCGGCGACGAGGAGTGCGGGCCTGATCCCGCCTGCCTCGAGCAACGCTGCATCTACCAGGGTGGCTTCTTCGATACCGTCATGGAACCTGGCGAGGGCACCGATGACGACCAGGATGGCCTCTACGCGTGCGCCGATCCCGACTGTCATGGCGTCGGCACATGTGGTGTCCCTGAGATTTGCGATGACAACATCGACAATGATGGTGACGGCGAGGTGGACTGCGGCGATTACGATTGCCAGTACGACTCCCCCAACTGCCGTGGTGAGGACTGCTATGATGGCTTCGACAACAACGGCAATGGCCTGGTCGACTGCCAGGAGAGCAAGTACTGCCAGATGACCAATGGGGTCTGCGACTACGCGTTCACGCCGAGCGGCGAGGTTTGTGATGACGCCGGGCTCGCTGACGAGGATGGTGACGGCTGGGCAAACTGCGCGGACTCGTCCTGCGCCTACGACCAGAACTGCACGCCTGGCGAGCAGAACATCGAATACTGCGACAACAACTTCGATGATGACGGCGATGGCGACGTCGATTGCGATGACAGTGATTGCGTCAACGAGTTCTTCTGCCAGCCTTACGACCCTATCGAGTGCGGCTCGGCGATCGATCCTCAGACAGGCGTCGCGCCAGCACCTGTGGACGTTGACGGCGACGGGCTTTATGGCTGCACTGACTACGAGAGCTGCGCGAGCGCGCCAAACTGCCAGTATGAGAACTGCTACCTCGATCCAGCAGATCCAAACAACGACACCAACGGGAACGGGCTCTCCAAATGCGACGACCCGGCATGCCAGTACATCACCTCCGAGTGCGGCTCGCCGCCCGTTGGAGCGACGCTGCAAGAGGACCCTCAGACGATGTGCGATGACGGCATCGACAACGATGGCGACAAGTACATCGACTGCGCGGACACGGACTGTCACTACGTCGAGGCGTGTCTACGGGTCGAGGATTGCTATCGCCCGGGCGATGAGGACCTCGACGGGCTCGCGGATTGCGCCGATCCCGAGTGCCACCTGACCGACGCGTGCATCGAGACCGAGTGCATGGATGGGATCGACAACGACACGGATGGGTTTGGCGACTGCTTTGACCCCGACTGCTTCTACGCGCCGATGGGAGGATGTTTCTGATGGATGAATCCACGGCCAAGGTAAAGAGGACCGATATGCACAGGCTCGAAATGGCGATGCGCAAGGGCGCATCAACCGTGGCGCTGCTCGCGCTCACGCTCACCATAGTCAACTGTGGTCGCTGCGGCGGCGATCTCTTCCCCGAAGGCGTCACAGAGCAGTGCACCAATGGCATCGATGATGACGAGAACGGCAAGATCGACTGCGCGGACGAGAACTGCGCGGGGGTCTTTGTCTGTCTCGACAACCTCGAGCACTGCTACAACGGCTTCGATGATGACGGGAACGGTCAGATCGATTGCAACGATGACAAGTGCGCGTCGGCGACGATCTGCCTGAACTCCTTCGAGAACTGCTCCAACGGCACAGACGATGATGGCGACGGTACCATCGACTGCGCTGACAGCAGCTGCGCCAACACACGCGCCTGCGTCTCCAATGGCGAAGATTGCGGCGATGGCCAGGACAACGACAACGATGGAGATGCGGACTGCGACGATGAGGACTGCAAGGAGACTGACTTTTGCGCAGCCCAAAAGTTCGAGTCCTGCAACAACGACATCGATGACGATCTCGATGGCGCCATCGATTGCAATGATGCTGACTGCGCGAACACGCTACAGTGCAATCCCAACGGCGAAGACTGCGTGAACTCGGCAGACGATAACCAGGACAATGTGCTCGACTGCGCTGATGTTGCCTGCGCGAACACAGCCGAGTGTCACGGCAACCTGGAAGATTGCGCCAACGGCATCGACGACGATGGCAACGGCGACACGGACTGCGATGATGCCTCATGCGAAGGCACGAGCACCTGCGCGCTCAGGCTCGAGGACTGCAGCAACAGCATCGATGATGATGGCGACGGCGACGTCGACTGCGACGACGAGAACTGCTCGGGCACGCGCCTTTGCGCGGGCCTCGAGCTCTGCAGCAACAACATCGATGACACCGGCAACAACCTCGTCGATTGCGCTGACCCGACCTGCTTTGGCTCGGAGCGGTGCGTCGAGGACTGCGCCAACAACACCGACGACGATGGTGACAACCTCATCGACTGTGACGACCCATACTGCCAGAACGCGGCGGAGTGTCAGTGACCCTGACTTTGACAACAAATCACTCGAGGACAGCCTCGAGTGACAAGGCTATCGGTGCAACATGATGGCGCTGAAAGTATCGAGGAAACTCGATGCTTTCAGCCAAAAGAGAAAGGGCAGCCAAATGTTTGGCTGCCCTTTCTCTTTTGGCTGACGCGGGCCTTACCCGTTCACTGCGATCCTTTCGAAGGTGGAGCGTACTGATCTGCCTTGCTCTTTCGAACCGCGCGCTTGATCGGCGGGAAGAGCATGAGCGATCCCCCGGTCACGTAGAGCGCGAGCGGGAGTAAGTCGAGGGCCGAAAACTCACCATCATAGGTGTGGTCGCAATAGTTCAAGTCGCTCTCGGGCTCGCCGTTTCGGACCCTCGACCAGTTGCCATAGCAATTGTCGTGCAAGATCCCGTAGGTCACGAGCATTCCGCCCGCGACCATGAAGCCGATCGTGCGCCCGATGTGCGGGACAGGCTTGGGGGGCTCTTTCTGCTCGCCGGTGTTGATGACGATGTTGATAGGCTGGCCGTTGTTCCCGTTGTTATTGCCATTGTTGGCGTTCGGGTCCTTGTCGGGCTGCTTGACCACGACGGGATCTTTCTGCTCGACCTTCTTCGAGAGGCTGATGGCGGCGATGGTGCGCTCGACGCGGTTGACCTTGATCGGGATCTGCTTTGTCTCGTATCCCTGGTAGGAACCGGAGATGACATACTCTCCCTCTTCGAGGCGCAAAGGCTTCTCTTCCGAGGGGCACTCCATCGGTCCCCGCGTGTTGATGAAGAGATCGAGCTTTCCGGGATCGCAATCCAGGACAAGCTCGCCGCTCGTGCAAGTCGAGTAGAGGTCTGATTCGTACTCGTTGAGCGCCTTATCGACCACATCAGGAGCAGGAACAGGGACCTTGAAGCGAGTCTGACGAGCCTTTCGGTATGTTTGCTTGGCCTTCACGCACTCGCCCATGCGCTGGTAGGTGCGTCCCATGTTCAAGTAGGTGATGTTGAGCTCTCCCAACCGGATGCTCGCCTCGAAGAGATCGATCGCGGCCGCGAACTCCTTCTTCTCCACCTTCTCGATCGCCTTGCTGTTCATCTCCGATTGGGCAGGCGTCGCCTCCTTGGTGATGGCTTCCTCGTCCTCAGCGCCCCCCTGCTGTGCCTGGGCAGGGCTTATGAAGATCGAAAGCAAGAAGACGCTGACGAGCGACTTGAATGTATGGTGGGGGGCGTACGCCACGCTATCTTTCCTAACCAACAGTGACCTCATCGGTGAGCGCTTTCCGGGTTCCCTCGGTTGTAAATGCCGAGAGGGTGATGGTCAAGACCATCACCCTCTCGGAGGCGCATTCGACAGCATGTAAATCAAGGCATGATATCCAAGCCTGGTTTCTGTTCGGGCTCCTTCTCGGGAGGCTTTTCCTCGACCTTGTTTTTTTCTTTAACCTCGGGCTTCGCCTCGAACTTCGTCGGCTTGGTCTCGAACTTTGCTGGCTTGGTCTCTGTCTCTGCATCGACTTCGAGCTTGGTGTTGGTGAGCACGTTACTCAAGGTCTTGCTCGCGCCGCTGCTCTCGAGCTTGAGCGTGACGCTCTTTTCATCGCGCGTCGCAGTGTAAGTCCTCGTCTTGTAACCATCGGCGCTGACGACGATCTCGCCGGATGTACGCTCGCCCTTCTTGATGGTCACCGAACATGGGTAGGAGCAATCCTTGCCGTCGTGCTTGATCTGTACGTTGCGAGGTTCCGTGCGAATCCTGACCTTGTGAGACCTCGCGTATTTTTTGGAGACCTTATCCTCTTCCGGCGGTTTCTTGGCGTCCTCGCCACCATTCTCCACCACAGGCGTCGTCTCGGCAGGGGGTGTGGTCTCGGCTATGATGGGCGTCGTCTCCTTTGGTGGAGGAGGCGTTGTTTCGACAGGAGGCGTCGTCTCTTTCAGCTCGTCGGTGTTCGTGGCGACCGTGTTGGTGTCCTCGGGAGGCGTTTGCGCCTTCTTCTCACTGTTATTGACCAGGTAAACCACGCCGCCGAGTGCGGCGAGGATCCCCACGGCGAGCACCGAGGCGATCACCGCGAGCCCCTTCTTGGATTTGGTCTCGTCGGGCTCCAGTTCGTCGTCAAAACCAGTGACGGCGGTCTCTGGCCGGTCGTTGGCCATCGCGCGCTGTTGGTTGCGGTTTGCCTCTCGGCCGAGGTCGATCTCCTTTTTGAGCGAGCCCGCGAGCTCCTCTGGAGCCGCCATCGTATCGAGGAACCCATCGTCCTTGCTCAACTCGCCGGTGCTCGGCTTGGAGAAGTTGGAGGTGTCGTTGGTGGGGATCGCGGGCGAGCTTGTCCCCGCCTGGAACTGAGAGGTCACCACGCGCGCGCCCTCGACCCCGCCAATCAAAGGGCTGACAGGGATCGTCGAGGGGTCGACCTTGGAGAGCGCGTCCGCGAACTCTGCGGCGTTCTGATAGCGCTGCTCGTGCTCGGCCGCGAGCCCCTTGCGCAACACAGGACCGAGCGAACTGTCGAGCAAGTACTCGGGGAGTTCGAGCAAGCCAAAGGTGTGGATGCGCAGGCACTCGAAGGGGTTGTCCGTCTTGATCACACGCTCGCCAGAGAGCAGCTCGACCAAAATCATCGCCATCTGATAGACATCGAGCGCGGGGGTCACGATCTGCGCGGCGATGTACTCGGGGGTCAGGTATTGCAACGTGCCAAGGATCTGACCGGTCGCCGTGAGACGCCCTCCTCGCCCAGGCTCCTTGCCCTCATCTTCCTCGGTCGCTCCCTCACCACCGCCCTTGATGTGTGCGATGCCGAAGTCCACGATGCGGATCGCCTCGCTTCGCTCGAGCGGATTGCTCAAGAAGAGGTTCGAGGGCTTGAGATCCTTGTGCACGATCCCGATCTCGTGCGCCTCTCCCAACGCATCGAGGCAGTCGACATACAACGGGAGCAGGCGCGTGGGCTCGAAGGGGCCATGCTCGTTGAGTTGATCCTCGAGATCGTAGCCGTTGAGAAGCTCCATCACGATGAATGGGCGGAACCCTCGGTCGTCGAGTTGGCCGATGTCGTGGATGTTCACCACGTTTCGATGCTGGATCTTGGCGGCGAGCTTTGCCTCGCGGCGAAACCGCTCGAGGATCGTGCGGATCATCTGATCCGAGCCATGGATCGTGCGCAAGTCCAGGAACTTGATCGCGACCTCGCGCTCGATCACGCGATCGAACGCCTTGAAAACCTTGGCAAAGCCACCGGTCCCGAGGTGCTTCGTGATCTCGTAACGCTCGGCCACGATCTGACCCACCGTCACGAGCGCTTCTTGCATCATGGTGTCTTGCCCAGACATCTTTCTCGTACCCTCTTCTCTCAAACCTCTCCGAACAACCCTGAAGCCACCATCAAACGTCCTGGCCTCGGTCGCGCGAGGAGAGTATCCGAAACTCTCGAATCATGCCTTCGAGCGGCATGTTCACAGTCTACCGGAGTGCCCTATCTTACAAAAGGTATTTTCTACACGCAGCAAGCGCACGAGCCGGCACGCCCACATACTCTAAATCACTCGCGTTCCCCACTCCATTCCATGTGCTTTTGTTTCTCTGGTCTCGAGAGGGGGCGCGGTTGGCGTTTTGCTCTTCTTGGCGGTTTTGCAGAGCGCGGGGACAAGCCCCCCGCGCCTCGCTTCGCTCGGCGCTGCCCCCCGAAACGGGGGGCTTCTTGTTGTGGGTTTTGCAGAATGCGAGGACAAGCCCCCCGCGCCTTCGGCGCTGCCCCCCAAGTTTGGTGGGCTTCTTGGCGAGGAATTTGGCGTCGAGGTTCGCATCGGGCGCCCTCGTGAAACTCACTGCAGATCTGAAGCGCCCTGGCGCAAACGCCAACGTTCAAGAAGCCACGGGATCGCCCCACCTGGGGCAGCGCCGAAGGCGCGGGGGCGTGCTCTCGCCAATCTGCAAACTCAAACAAGAAGCTCACCAAACTTGGGGCAGCGCCGAGCGAAGCGAGGCGCGGGGGGCTTGTCCTCGCATTCTGCAAAACCGTCACGATGAGCAAAACGCCAACCGACCAACCGACGCCAGGTCTGCCCCCTCCCGAACGCAGTGAGGCACAGCGAGGGCCGCAGCCCTCGGAATAAAGAAGCGCGCGTCGTGCTTGATGACAGGGCGCACCCACTTTGTGTAGAACAAACACGATCAACATTCGAACACCACGAACCCCCAGCGCGAATCCTCCCGCGCGTGTACAATCAACGCGAAGGGAAACAAGCAAAAGAGGACACCATGTCGATCCGCACGAGAGAAGAGATCATTGACCAGATCGCGCGCCTGCTGCGTGATTCCGAACGCATTACAGTGATGACGGGCGCTGGAGCCTCGCGCGAGTCAGGTATACCGACATTTCGGGATGCGCTGGAGGGATACTGGTCAAAGTTTAACCCTGGCGATCTCGCGACGCCCCAGGCTTTCGAAAAGGACCCGGAGCTGGTCACGCGGTGGTACGACGAGCGCCGCTGCGGGGTGCTCGAGTGCGAACCGAACCCGGGACACTACGCGCTCGCCGAGATCGAGGCCGCCTGCATCGAGCGCGGAAAATCATTCACGTTGATCACGCAAAACGTGGACTCGCTCCACCAGCGCGCGGGCTCACAGACAGTCTACGAGGTTCACGGGAACATCGCGCGCTGGCGATGCACCGAAACGGGAGAGAAGTACACGGACCTCCCCGTCCCGTTTGCCGAGTACCCTCCACCCTCGCCAAATGGAGGGTTGCTGCGTCCCGATGTGGTCTGGTTTGGCGAGCAGCTGCCAGCAGAAGCGCTGGAGGCGAGCGCGCGAGCGGCGGAAACCAGCGACCTCTATATTGCCATCGGGACCTCCGGGGCGGTCTGGCCCGCGGCGGGCTTCGTGCTCGACGCGAAACGCAACAGCGCGATGACTGTCGAGATCAACCCGTCAAAGAGCGAGATGAGCAGCCACTTCAAGACATGCCTGCGAGAAGCGAGCGGGAGCGCGCTGCCAGAGATCCTCTCTCGTGCGTTCGGCGAGAAGGCGCCCTGACACCGTGACAAGAACAAAAGAAAGGGGCGCGCCGGATATCCAGCGCGCCCCTTTCTCTTGTCATCGTCGAACCGCTAGAAGCCGATATGCAGGTCCGTGTGTCCGAGCTCGGAGACGACCGCGTTGAAGATCTCCATATCGTCGTCAAACCCGACGACGCTACCGAGGTCCTCGTCCTCATCGTAATCTTCCATGAGGTAACGCACCGACGCCTGCGCGTGGCGGTGGGCCTTCTCATCGTAGTTGTTGGCGATCCTCTCGAGCAGTTCGATCGAGCGAGAGGTCAACGCTTGCACGAGTTCGTCATCGACAAACTCCACGCTCGCGGCGATCTCGGTCATGATCTCCTCGCGGTATTCGAGGAGTTGTTCGATCAGATCCTCGAGCGGCAACAAGGGCTCTTCGAACAGTTCCTCGAAGATCTCGACGGCTTCAACGGGCAGACTTTCCGTGTCCAGCATGCGGTTCTTATCTCGTGTGGTTGGGAAGCGGATGTTTTCAAAGCGCGGGTCGCGCCCATCCTGGTGCTCGGGTGATGGTATAAAGCGAGATTTCCCGGCGTCAAGTCACCAAAGTGACAACCATCACACCAGACCGCTCACTTCTTGTTCAAGTTCCAGTCATACTCGAGGAACTTCACCCTGGGCTCCCCTCCCTTCTCTTCGATCAGGGCGGCGACCTCTTCGCTGGCGTAAGGCTTGACGAATGCTGCGATATTTTCGCCCGCCCCCTCCCACTCAGGGTTCACGAAGTCATCCCCATACCACTCCATCAAACGCGTCACATACAGCGTCCCCTTCTTGACCGTCACATAGCGCGAGTTCGAGAGCGTGGCGCGCGTCGCCGCGTCGAGCTGTTCGTCGAGGCGCTCGCTCGTATAAGCTTCGGAGCGCAGTGGTGGACATCCGATCGAAGCGCAGTTGACCGCGAAGTGAATGCGAGGATCCTTATAAACAGGCCTGAGGCGCTCGTGCTCGATCGCATCGAGGCTGACCGTCTCGCCGCCAACCTCCCAGCGCACCTGCTTCCAGGGCTCCTTGTAGTCGCGGATGCTCTTGATTTTGGGGTAGCGCTCGAGGATGAGCTTGATGGTGTAGGCGTTGTAGGCATTGATCAGTAACGCGTAGGTCTCGCGCTCGTCGAGCTGATCGAGCTCGGCCGCAGCGATCGTCGCCAAATAGGCATCGAGCTTGGCCTCATCTGCTTTGAAGCCATCATAATCCACGCGGCCCGCGTCCTGGTCGACGTGAGCAGCGAGCAACGCATCGAAGGGAGCATGATCGAAGGCGGGAGGCTCGGGCTCCTCGACCTCGGCTTTGACCGGGGTGGTCTCTTCAGGCGCATCCTCGCTGGCCGGCGAGGTCGCCGCGGGTTGAGACTCGCTCGCTTCGAGCGCGGCCTTTCCGCTGACTGTCGATGTGTCGGCGGCGTCATCGGGAACATCTCCCTTTGCTCCGCGGCATCCAACAAGCGAGGATGTTCCCGCGACGCAGATGAACAAGGTCGCGATCGAGGTCAGTGACAGGGCGCGCTTTACAGATCGTTTATCCACAGGAAAAAACTCCTCTCGCGGGGGTTTGGGGACGTCCTGGTCAGCCTCACACGGCGACCAGGCAGGCCATGAGGACAAGATGTACGATGAGAACCTGACCCCGTTGCTCGAAAAGTGCAGCAACGAGGAACTCGACCCCCTGGTGAACTTCCTGCTCGAGCCACGCTCGAGCCTGCTCGCCAAGGACCCAGATTATCTATGCTCGAACCCTGACCATGGTCGCTATCTCGGTGCGATCGTCAAGGAGATCCGCCTGTTCGGCGGACACACGATCAAGGATAGAGTGGTGGGGTCGCCGGGGAGAGCGTGGCGGATGATCGTGCGAGACGCACTGCTCGAACTCGGCGTCAAAGCTCCCCCGCTCGCGCTCCGAGAAATGGAACACGCCGTCGTCAAGCTCGCCCTCGACTCCGAGTTCGACAAGCTCGACAAGGCGGCTCGAGACAAGCTCCTGGACGGCTTCTACCGAGGTTCGCTGTTCCGCAGCGGCCTGTCTCAGCGCACCGTCCTCGATGACTTCATCTCGCGCGCCGAAGGGAACGTGAGCACCCCCGAGCTAGAGACCGAGAAGGTCAAGCGCGTCCTCGGACAAAAGGCAGTCGGCCTGGTCAAGAAGTCGCTCAAAGGAAAGGCGGTCTCGACCGGGCTAAAGCTCGTCCTCAGAGGCGCGGCTGCTCCCATCGGCGTCGGTCTGACTGCCTGGGATCTGCTCGGACCTGCCTATCGCGTGACCATCCCAGTGATTTGCTACATCGCTTATCTTCGCCACAAGCACGAGAAGTAGGCGCCATACTACCTCTGCCATCCGAGGCTTCGAGGTTTCGTTTGAATAGGAGAGACGCGCGCCGCGTCCCTATCAGGCAGACTTCTCGACCAGGTAGGTGTATGTATGAAAACGCGCGCGCTCCTCTTCATTTCTTGCCTCACGCTCACAGCCTGTGACGCGACCGAGGCGCAAGATCGATCGACCGAACCGACCGCTGTGTCGGCGATCACACGAGACGTCGGCGAGCCAGGTGGGCCATCGCAAACACACCGGCTCGCGAACCCGCTGGAGAATCACACCTGGAGCAAGCGGTTCGATGTCACGCCATCAGGCCGCGTCACGCTCGTGGACGCTGACAGAGCATCAAACATCGATCCGAGCGTTTATCGAAACCTACCTCATTGCAGCAAAGCACCCTCGGCAATCGGCGAACTGGTCGGGATCGGCTCGCTGTACAGTGCCTTTGATGGAAACACGCTCTGCAAAATCCGTCGCACTGAAGCGGGCAAACACCTCCTGCTAGAGGTAGGATCACGCGCGACCCACCAGGATGACTGGCGATGGAAAAAGATCGGAAAATACCCCGCCGACACCATCCTCATGGGTGTCATCGACGAAGAAATCATCCTGACGCGCGCCATCTCGGAGCGTGTTTACAGAGGACATGATACCGATGGAAACGTCCTCTGGGAGCGCGACTTCGGGGATGCCGCAGCGATGGGTATGGGGTGGACCAGGTCGGGCGCGCTCTACGCAGCGTTGACGATAAAAGATGGAGACAGCT
>CAJHUC010001020.1:0-20313 GCA_905146915.1 Ostreobium quekettii | reverse complement strand
TACGACCCATGAGGCTCGTTGCACACACGGTCGTCGATGCAAGCAAAGGGTGGCGTGCACGGCGCCGAGCCCATGCGCGGTGCTGCAAGGCGATGCCGCTGCCGGATGCGACGCACCTCAATGCTCTCGGCGTGGGCTGCTCGACCGTGGTGCAGGCCATGCGGGTGGGCGTCAATGCGCACCTGTGGACCACGTCGCCCACTTTCGACCACCCCGATTCCATCAAATCGGAATATTCGCCACGTCAGGATTCGGGCGCGTGCCGGGCACGCGCCCCTCACTCAATCCTCTGGTCGGTGAGTCTCCAATCGCGTGGAGGCCACGTGCCCGAATCCTGACGTGGCGAATATTCCGATTTGGCGGATTCGCTGATTGCCATATTCGTGGATCCCATTGGCGCGTGGTCATTTGTCGCCGTGCCCGCCGCCTCCCCACCGCGCATCGAGGAGCACGCCGCGCCGCTGGGACCGCATCGACGTCGCCATCGAGGTGCGCCCCCCCGGCCCATGCCCGCCCCGGTGCCCATGGCGCCCCGTTCGCGTCAGTCGGGCGTTGTCGTCGCCGGCGGCGGTTCCTTTTCGTTCGTCCCGTGTGGGGCCGCGGTCGATGGCTGTAGTGACTGGACGCACCGCGCTGGAAGCTGCCTTGCGCGCTGCGTGGCGCCGTCACATGTGGACCCGTCCCCCGCGGGCGGTCATTTGGGCGGGTGGCGCGCGCAGAGGGTCCCCGCATGGGAGCTGGCCGGATGCACCGCACTGGAAGGTGCCCTGCGAGCCGCGCGACGGCGTCACATGTGAGCCCGTCCCCGGCGGGTGGTCCTTTGCGCGCGCGGCGCGCGCAGAGGGGCCCCGCATGGGGAACCAGCTGGGTGCACCGCGCTGGAAGCTGCCCTGCGAGCCGAGCGGCGCCTCCACATGTGAGCCCCTACCCCCAACGGCAGTCCTTTGCGCGCGCCGCGCGCGCAGAGGGGCCCCGCATGTGACGTCTGCTCTCATTCCCCCTCTGCGCGGCAGGGGCTTGTCTCGCCGTACTCGGACACTAGGGCGGTGGAACGCAACCCCGCCTGTGCGCGCCACGCGCGCAAATGCCAGTCCAAAACCCCGCAGCGGGCGAAAACCAAATGGACGGAACCTATCCGGTTTGCGCGCGCCGCGCGCGCAAACCCAGTCCCAATCGTGTCTTCCGCCGACGCCCCGCTTTGGACAATGGGCCAACGCGCAGTCAGATGGACCTCTGTGCACTCCTTGCCCGCGTGTCCGCCCGGCCTCCCTCTGGCGTGACATTATCGTCCACGTGGGGCGACGCCCATTGGGAGTGGCGGGGAGTTCACCTCCAATTCGACGTCCGTCCGCGCGGCGGGAGCGTGCTAATCGCAAACTTGTGCGCGCACCAGTTCTCGTCCGCCCTGCGGCGTTGTACGGAATGGCTGCTTGGAGGATGTTTCGAATTGTGGTTCAGCTCCGCTTCTGTGAAACGGCTTTCATGGTCAACGATCATACTGGCCTTTCAGTTGCCCGTAGTGCCAATTGTTTTGCTCAGTGTTTGCGCGCGCAACGCGCGCAAACCGCCTATGGGCATTGTGTCCTTCGCCCCTTTCCTTTCTTCGCATCGGCACCAGAACTTCCCATGAAATTGCGCGATTGGACCTTCATCCCGTCGTTGCAATTCCCCAGGGGCTGTGCGCCACCCCGCCTGCCCTGCAGTTGGGCCCCTATGCGGCCGGTCCCCGGCTGACCGGTCCCGGTGTTGGATCGGGATGACCACTCCATTCCATCATTCCTCGCCACATCCTGGTTGTGCGCGCACAATGGAGACGACGTCGTCAAACGCAAGCTGCGCCACGCCGCGAAGTGGCAGCCATTCCGCACCTCGCGATATTCCAACCTCCTACCTCTTGCACCTTGCCACGCAGACTTCCGGCGCCTCTTCCAGCCGCATCCGGGAGGAGACCGTCGAGTTCATGCACGACTGCTTCGACGAAATGACCTCCCCGAGGAAGCGGAGGTCGACTTGCTCGGACGGCCAGGGGGGCAGGCGCGACCTCGACGTGGATTCGCCTAAGCCGGCGAAGAGGAGAAAGCTCGAGAAGGCCGTCGTTGACGCCCTGGCCGCCGGGGTCCCCACCCAGTGCTGCCCCCGCCAGTGCCATCACCTCTTCTCGGCCGAGGAGCTGGTGGCCAGGAAGTTCGTCCAGGCGATTCGCCGGTTCCAGGAGGTTGACGCCGACCTCCGGGCGGACATCTCGCACTGTCGACTTGAAAGCGAGTCCTCCGCAGAAACCGACGGAAGCAGGGACCTCGCCGACCCTCATCGCCAGCGCTATGAGTGGAGGGTGAAGGGCAGGGTGGTGTGCATCAAGGCGTTCGCCAAGTGGCATGGCGTCTGTCCCGATACCGTATACAGGAAGAGCACGCAGGGGCGGGACCGGAGTGAGGTTGTGCCGAAGGTGCGCCACCACGGAAACTGGAGGACCCACCACCATGGCAAGGGGAGGCACGACTGTGCTGACTGGCTGAAGGACCTCGTCGGCCGCCTCGCCCAGCCCTTCCCCGACCGCACAGTGAGGGACCGGCGCACGGGAGAGGTCAAGGCCAAGGAGTTCCTGCCGGCGGGGCTGTTCTCCACCCTGCAGTCTGTCTACGAGTACTATTGCCGTGCCACCGCTGCCCGCCAACCCCCCAGGGAGCCCGTCTCCTACACCACCTTCCGCCGGACGTGGCTTCAACGCCACTTCCAGGTAAGCCACTGCCCGTGGACGCGAGGTCCCCAACCATCTCACGGGCACCCCGTCCAGCCTCGCCCGGGATCAACGGCGACAATGCTGAATCCAACAGCCCTCAGCCTTCACTTTTCGTGGTTGCCGCCCCCAGGTGCGCACGTACCGCCACCAGCCCTTCGCCAAGTGCGACACCTGCGTGAGGCTGCAGGAGACCAGCACCCTCGCCACAAGACCGGCCACGGAGGCCGCCCTCCAGATACTCCATCAGCACGAAGTGTACGTTGCCGCAGCGAGGAGGGCAATGGAGGAAAGGAGGCGCTACGCCCTCGACCACCCCGAGGAGGTCCTGTACCTGAATGTGGACGGCATGGACCAGGCAAAAACGGCGATACCCCACGAGTTGGCAAAGAGCAAAGCGGACGAGGTGGGGCTGCCCCTGACCACCAAGCTGCTGGGCGGGATTGCCTACGGCCACGGGTGGTGGGGGTTCTGGTCGTTCCCAGAATGGGCGGCGTCCAGCAACCTGACGCTCACCTGCCTCTGCAAGATGATCAGGGACGTCAGCCGCTGCGACGCAGCCGCGCCCGGGCTCCTCCCCCCCCGCCCGGGCCTGCCCCCCGTGCTGCACGTCCAGATGGACAACACGGCGAAGGACAACAAGAACCACTACCTCCTCGGGTTCTGCGCCATGCTGGTGGGGGAGCGGGTGTTCAGAGAGGTGCGCGTCTTTTTTTTGCCGGTGGGCCACACGCACCAGGAGATAGACGCCACCTTCAGCCTGGTGGCCTCCGCCATCAACCGCGAGGGGGCGCTGTGCCTGGGGGACTTGATGAGGGCGACGCAGCGGGCGTGGGGGGAGCACGCGAGCGTGGGCAGTTTGCGGAAGGTAAACACACGGGTGGACCGTGTGGCCGACTTCAGGCGCCTTCTCAGGTACACTCGCGACCACCGGCGGGGTGTCGAGGAGGAGGAGGACGACGCCGAGGATGGGGATGCGGGCGTCCGGATGCACACCTTCAGAGGCCTCGGAACTGGGCGGGACAACAAGAGGTGCGCCTGCGGCGGCCGGCCCGGGCGACCTCTGCTGACCCGCCCCGTGTCGACCGTGGGATTTGCCTGCGTTTGCGCGCGTCACGCGCGCAAGCACAAAGTTGCCGCCTTGCTTGCGGCCGCAATTGCGGGGTTCCTTCCGCCGCCTGGTTGCAGGCCGTGCTGTGTTGTTTTCTTCCCCGTGTGCTTCTGCGCGCGGCTGCGATTGCGGGGTGGATCTTGGCGCCGTCGCCCCGTCCTGCTTCCCTCTTTCCCGGAAGGCGTTGCACGTCTTGCGAAGTGGGCTGGTCCCCTGTTTTCAAACCCAGCAGCCGCACCATCCTTGTCCTCTCCCAATCGCGGGTGTGGTCGGCGTCTGTTGCTGGCCGGCACCCTGTGGCGCCCTTACAGATTTTGTGCGCTCGGCGCGCGCAAACCCTCAAGGTCCCTGGCGGCGTTCCTGGGCTGGGCACCTTGATTTTTGTTTGACTTTCCGGTGCGCTTTCTGCGTCTTGGTGCCTACGCGGACGGCCCCGGCCACAGTGATGCCCTCTCGACTCGACAGTGCTTCACTGCGGGGTGCTCCTTTGGGCAGGTGCTTCCACTCGTTCAAGTTCGTCTTGGAGGGGGGTGTGCCCGTCGTGTACGCCCGCGAGCACGACAGCGAGGACTGCCCCTGGGTGGGCACGCCCGACGGCCGCGGGTGGCCGGTGTTCGTCCCAGGGAAACCCGCTCCGAGGTTCGCCGACCTGCGGTGGGAGCCACGGGCCGCACTTCAAGACTTTGAGGACGTCAAGAAGAGCGTCCTCGTGAAGCTCGCCAGGTGGAGGCGCCAACTCGACGTGTGTGGGGACCCCGCCGCCGCGGAGGACATCAAACAACGCAGGCTCCGCCGGATGGCCGGGGCCGTGCGCTGGTGGGAGGCCTTCATTGCCTCGCACGAGCGCACATTCCCGCTGGACGGGAGTGGCAGACCCACGTTCGCCATCGACGAGGGGGCCACCCTGCGGCTGGACAGCTTGTCCCCCGCCTCACTCGCTACCCCCTCCGCTGCGGCCGGGAGCGTGCCCACCACCGCCTCCGGCGTCCCTGCCCCCGTCGCAAGGTACGCGCGCCTCCGCGCGCAACGCTCCATCCGCCCGCGATGATTCCCCCCCCCCCCTTCCCTTGCCATGGGCCCTTCACCATCCCGCCGTTGGTGCAATGTGCAGGGACGTAGGCCCGGCGCCCGGGGAGCGCCCCCTGCTATTCGGGCACCTCTCCGCGCTCCCGAACGACAAAGAGTACATCCCCTTCGACGCCGCGCGGGACATAGAGGCCGGCCATCAGGTGGCCATCGCCATGTCCGACGCCGACGCCAAGGAATGGGGCCGGCGCTTTGACGTCGCCATTGTCAAGGGGGCCAGGGCCACAGAGGGGTGTGGGCCCGCGGCGGTGAAAGTGTTCACCGTCGTGTATTACGAGAGCGAGTATAAGCCCCAACCCCCCTACAACTTGGGGACCCTCCGCTTTGACGCCTCGGACGATGACCAACTTAACGGGCGCTGGGTGGAAGGGCGGCAAATACAGGGGGAGGTGTCCTCCGACAACATCATTTGTGACGTTTGGTTGGAGGCCAATGGAGCTAGGAGGGGGTACATCCACCCCCAGTACAAACAGCGTCTCTTAGCGGAGCTGGAGCGCTGGGATGAAATGTGCTAGACGGGGGAGGGGCCATTTCTAGACCTAGCAACTTGTAATTTCCTTTGCGTGCAACACCAATTGTAATTGTTGCTGCAAAGGCCATGTGGCACCCTCGACTCGTGGGTCACATGGATTGATTGTGAGGTGGTTGTGGGTGTCATTGGCCAGCACCAACTTGATTTTGTTTGTGCGCAACACATCGTGGTTTCCCTGTGCGTTGGGTGACCCAAAAATGGCCTGTTTGTGCGCAGGTTTGCTGTTGTGGCATTTTTCTTCCATTTTGCCTGTGCGCAAAATGCACGTTTTGTTGTTTTCCGTGACCCCCTTACCGACATTTTGCACGAAAGTTTGTTTTTTCCTGAATCCGTGCACAGAAACATATGTGGAAATGTCAAATGTGCGTTAATAACAAAAAGAGTGCTTAAGCGGGACCGAAGTGTTGGGTGTTAGCATGTTTTGGTTGATATGCTTCACCAGCGCAACACCACAAGAAACTCCATATGTAACCCCACAGGTGGCGAAAGGCGCCTGCCATTGGGTCATTGTTTAGCTCTTCTTTAGCAACAGCCAGGGAGCTCGCGCGATTGCGTGAATTCAATTGCACGATTAGAATTCAAAACGTTTGAATTCCAACTTTGCTCTGCACCTTGTGTGCCATACGTGGGAACTGCTGGCAGGCCAACTGTGGGCAGCCCTCCTATAGTGTTCCTCAGAAACAATGGTGAGAATGGTTCAAATTGCCCAGAACACCTTTCCGGGATGGATTGGTACATGCAGGAATTGTAAAGTACTGAACCTAACACAATTTCTCCGCAAAATAGGGCTTCATCTGACAGTGCACATTTTCGCCTTGGGTTGACAAGGATTATGCCGCCAATACTCTATCCGCAGCAGTCAGCAAGTTAGCTACCATTGAAAATGAAATTAACTATCCTGTTAATGGGTTTCTGCCAAGGGCGACGATGGGTGGGCTGTGCCGGCGATTCAAACGGTGCAGTTTTGGACCGGGGGTTTACTCAACCCCGTCCCCTTTGGGATTTCTGGCCAACACCTAGTACCGTGGGTCAGCCAAAGTACGGTGATACGAGGTGCCGCCGGCGAGGGCGCCCTCGAGTTTGGCAGGCTTTGGCGGGGCGGCGGAGGGCGGCTATTTAGGCAGCCCCTCTGTCCCCCTCCTTATCTTGTTTCGCACCCAGCCCTCCCACCCTGGAGAGTGGAGTTCGTGTCAGTTGTGGGATGGAGAGGGAGTTGAGGGAGTAAAGTATAGGAGAGGGAGCTGACTCACGGGGGAGTAACTCGCTGAGTGGCGTTGAAGTACTAGCGAAGCGAATGGGCAAGTTTGATGGACGGGAACCTCGGGTATGTGAAGTTGACGGTTGTTTGTAAGTATTGTCATGGGAGTACATGATGGGGTGGGCTCAGGAGACCGGTAAGGCAGAAATTAATAATACACGTTCATCACTGCTTCAGCACAGACAGAAACCGGTTGAATGGTAAACTCCTGGCCAATGGAGTGGGGTGTGCCCTCTGTATGGCAGACATACTTTTCTTGCCACAGGGTTTTCTGCTTTTCCTGCTGAACGATTGACCGTGTGCCCAATTCTAATTCGAGTTTTATTCAAGTCGAATTGACAAAAGAAAGTGTCTCAACAATGTGCACCACCACAAAATGAATCCAAAACTGCGTTGTCTTACAAGAATCGCATTATGGACGGGTTGCATGTGGACCAGTCCGAGTGGACTCCACCCGAACTTCAAGGTCAGCAACGTGGCAAAGACGGAGCCATCGCCCTCGGCCAGATCGTCTGATGGAGCATCTGCCACTCATCCTGATGGCCCTTGAACATTCTTTTGGGCAACATGAGCAGTAGATTTAGCATTGCAACAGGTAGGCAACTTCAAGTAACTACACGAAATAGGTGAGCATTCACCACGTACTAAACTACTGAATTAGGCATTTTGGCCTAGCTTACACTTTGGCAGAGAGGGTGCTGTCTGGTTAAACTCCTCTGAGCATCGGGTCAGATCATCTGCACTGACATGTCACCATTCAGAATCGCACAAGAAACGTCAGGCGAAGACTGCCCGGATCCATGGGGCTTCCATCCAAGACCACGCCCTGGTGGGCGTTACCTGGGCAATCGGGATCCACCCACTGGTGACATGTCGACAATAGCCCAGGCACCACGGAATCACCTGTGAGAATGGCTGTGACATCCTGGCACAGAAACAAGGACCGTGTCAACGCAATTCGCCACATGCGCTACATTGCTGTGAATTGTAGGCTCTGTAAAGAGTAGTCTGCGCTCCAGAACCGATGGATGTTGTTGCAATGTGCTCGGAACGTGCTCAGCGCTCAGACAGGCGAGAATTTACGTTGCTGCATTGGTGGGCAGATCCAGGTAGGTACACAGGGTCTGAAGCGCTTGCTGGATGCCTCAACGTCCGTCGTTGTTCTCAAGGTGCACAGACTTGGATTTCCGTGTTCTCTGCAACTTAGGGAAAAATGGGCCACTTCACAAAGCCCGTGCCCACACTTAAGCTGCGCTGATTTCCTGAACATCACTCTGTAATGCACATCTTGCATTTGTGCAAACCGTGCTTGATGCACAAAAAGCATCATGCAGCATAGCTGCAGGACTGCATGACTAAATCAACAGGTACATGTGCAACCATACCTGTGTGTTATGGGCGTCATTTTACCTGCTTTCTGTCACATTGCCCACTGAAGTGGATGACTCATAAACGGGAAAATGACAAAAGGGGTCCACTGCGAGATATCTTGAACAAAAGGGATCCTCTGTGACAACAGGGGGGCCTTCTACAGGGGGTGCAAATGACGAAAGGGGGTCCTCTGACACCCCCCTGTACATTAGACGCGTTGGCCGACCAGCGCCAGTCTGCAACCCGGTCCTACAAGGGTGACCACGTAGAGGACCCCCCTTTTGTTATTTGGACGCCAGTAGGGGACCCATCTTGTCAATTTTCCTCTTGGAGGTGTCGCGGGGGTTATGTTTGTCTGCGGGCTTTCTGAAGGCTGAAGCCTACAATGCACAAGCGTTAGCAGAAGCACGACACCTCTTGTGTTTGGATTTTGTAAGAACTCTTTTGTAAGGTATGTTTGTCTGCGGGCTTTCTGAAGGCTGAAGTCTACAACGCACAAGCGTTAGCAGATGCACAACACCTCTTGTGCTTTGATTTTGTAAGAACTCTTTTGTAAGGTGAAGTCATTGGCAGCATCTAGTTGGAAAAATTGAACCCTGAACGCAGAAACAATGTCATACCGACGTTCTGCACAACTGAGTTGGAAAAAACACAATCCAAACAATGGCCCGACTGCCATTTTCGGATTCGTCAGCCCATGCAAGTCTGATCTTGCCAAAAAAATACGTTGCGTGCACTCATTGCATTACGACTGTCACCAACGACCTTGAACATCAGGCGCAGCCCATCCATCACAAATCACGATCGTTCTCAAACAATTCCACAACCTCTTGACCCATGCACTGTGCAATCATTGCGTCTCAATCATCACTTATGGCATGAAACTCACCAAAAAGACACAAAATACAGTCTTGTGATTTCAAAACATGCAGCCATTCTGCTCCATGCATACAGATTCAATGCAAGTCAACACTAGTTTTTGAACATATGCTCAGAAACTAATGCGGCGCTCACCCCTTTGTGTCATGTAGGTGAGCATGCATGTTTTTAGAATGCCCAGAATGAACTAAACGTCTAAGGAAGCTAGCGATTTGAAAAGAATGAAGTGTTTAGGCTCACAAGCCATCCCTTCAGATTTCGCACCAAATGTCGTTCTTTAATGGCTTTTGAAGCCGCAAACACAGTCAGGTCATTGCTCAAAATGATTCATGTATTTGGTGGAGACCAATTGCATTTAAGTGATACACCAAGGGCAGGGGTGGTCGTCTAGGTGGCATCATGAAGACCCCACAAACCCCCACAGCAACCCCAAGAGGGAAATTGACAAAATGGGGTCCTTTGCCGGGAAGCAAATGACAAAAGGGAGTCCTCTGCGAGGTCGGCCCTACTAGAACCAGGTTGCAGACCAGCGCCGGTCTGCAGCCAGCCTGCCAACGTGTCTAATGTAAAGGGGGGCAGTCAGAGGGCCCCCTTTTGTCATTTGCACCCCAGCAGAGGACCCCCTTTTTGTCACAGAGACCCCTTATGTCATTTCCCCAGTCGTAAATGCTCAGAAACACATCTGTACGGATAGTGCTCTTGGGTTGAACCTTCATGACGACCTCTGTATCCTGTATGTCATGTTTCTCCGAAGGCAATCAATCCACTTCCACACCTCGATTTGTGGCTTCCAGCTGCCCTTCTCTGGACCTCACCTCCACGACCATGTCCAGCAGGCAGTGCCCCACAGCCTCCACTGATGCAGCGTCCAAACCTATCTCCCGCAGCCACCTCAAAGACCTTCCCCCACTTGCCTCCTCTGCCCACTCGAGGGCTAGGTGCAGTGCCCCGCCAGCAACCTGGCACAGCTCTATCGTTCAGTTCATTGGTTTCCGTCCATCAGTTTGCGTCCACTTTCTATCTGTTCACCGATTCTCTGTGCACCACACTGTTCTCCGATTGCTACCATGCACCTTAAAGCCGATGCCAAATTCTCCTAAAGCACAAGTGCTAATCATGCCACAGTACGAATTCCGATCTTCTGTGTCCAATGCAGCAGAGGTCCATTCCACTTCACTGCTAGCACCAAGCCCCCACTTCCCATCCATGTTTCCCTCGGTCTTCATCTTAACTTTTGCATTTGTGTTCTTTCAAACCTCCATTCCAAGCTGGGAAATACCGAATCTTACGTACCCTCAAATGCATGAATCTTGAAAACGTCCAAATGGATAAGGTGGCATTAGTCCCCATGCACAGGGATGCTATTGCAGTGGCTGCTTTTTCCCTTGGTAAGCAATGTAACACAACACGTAACAAATACCAATTCTTGAGCACATTCTGCACAAGACCAAATATCACAGAAGACAATAACAAATCAAGCCCAACCCATTTAATGCCCATGACAAGACACAGCAACATACAATGAACATGAATAAGCAAGGTGTGTTTGTGTCCACATTGCCCCAAAGAATGTTTGCAATTCGTCTGCCAATGCATATTGGGCACATATCTGAGCCGTCTCCAGATGTGTGTGCCGTTTTAAGACAGAATCTGGATAGGATCTGCTGATCGGTTGGCACCGCTTTTTCGCTGCCAACGGCTTTTTAACTACAACAATGGTGAAAATTTTCTATAACACATCCGTGCTCAGGAAGGGGTCTCCACTACACAGAGAACAACGACCATTTCACACAATTGTTGATGCGTTTGAATAGTGTCCACTGCCCAAATTCTTTTTCAATGGTTGCACCTGTGCCTGACCCAAGAAACGTTTCAACGTGCATCTTGAATTTGTCAACGGAATGTGACAAGACAGGCCTTTGCACCTCAACAAGCGATGACCAACGGGGGGCATCATCCAAGTAATCAATGTTGGAAACATCCCACAAAACAGGCCATTCAATGTCAAGTCTCTGTTTGGTGCTGCTTATCAGCAAAGTGCTGACTGACCAGCTGTCCACCTTTAGAAACATTCTTTGGCCAAACAGAATATACTCAAAGGAATTTCAGGCTTTGCTATCGACAGAGTACCGCCATGCAATTGATACATCGTTGGCAGAATGTCTCACATTCTGGATACCAAATAGCATATGGGGGTGCCATATCCTCAGCCATAATCCAGATATCCAATAGAAAATGGGCACCATATCCTGGATATGGATGCTACATACCCTAGATATGGCGTTCCCATATCCTGGAGATGGTGGCAGGATACGGCTGTATCCTGGATATGTGCATTCCGAACATGCAATGTTCTGTGGACGATTGTAGGCAATAACATGCCTTTTGTTGGGGTCGGGAGTTGCAATGGCGACACATTGCCTGCATTTCTAGGTGCCGCATTGTCAAACAATAACATGACAATTCACAGCTCCTGCACCCGTTATGCAACGTATGACATGGGTCACGGAAATATTAAAGTGTTCAGGACGAGCCACAGTCCAACAGGCTGCTCCAAATGTTTGCTGGTATCGTGTAAACAAATGCAAAGAACAGAGAGAGGCGCTCAGAGAGCTCTGGGAAAAAGGAAGAAACAGCCAGAGGTGGGCATCCATTCGTCACGATGATGAAAATGCTAGAGTGAACCCTATGCCAACACCTGCTCCCAACAGCACCTTGCACACAGCCATTTCCGTTTGACAGCGCCACTCCCCATCCCCTAGTTGATGGCAAGGTGGTGCTTCACCTCTTTGCAGGAAAAGCAACCATCAGGTCACGTGCAAAGTGGAGCCTTTCAAGGGACAATAGTCAAGCCACGAATTGACCTGAACAGCTGAGATGCTGAGGGAAGAACAGCTTTGCAGCTATTCTTGTCAACTGCCCAGCATTTCAACAAAACAAGGCAGGGCCATGCCTAAGCAGCACTCTGTGTGGTACCTGTTCAGGTGTCAGCCGCGCAACCAGGTCAGTGTACACCATGCAGTCGTTGAGAAGTGCAACGCCCAGTGCCGCCACTCTGTCAGAAGCACCCATCGCTGCACAGAAGCTGAGCAGGAATTTGTGCGGGTGGCTGCCCACCACCTGCTCGTCGGCAGTGCTCTTATTAGCATGAGTTCCTCATACTTATTAACTGTTGCCAAGCAATGTGAATCCCTTGTGGACTGCCAGGAAAACTTATGCTGGCAGGTGATCTGAACTCAGGCAACATGTGCTGTTAGGAGAGTGCCATTTGCTACGCTGTTGCAATGGATACATTCGCTCATTACATTTGTCTAACCATGGCAAGCAGAGTACATTTCTCAGTCTGGAGAAATTGGGCGATGGGCGCGTTGCACGACTGCAATGTCTCTTTGATCTTTTTGATTACAATGCCAAAGGTGCCAAAGGACCATCCTTGCACCCAAAAGCAGATTTCAGGCTGATTTGAACAAACTCTAACAAACAGACTTTCAGAAGACAGGGCAAGCAACAGTCAAGAATGTGTAGCAAAGAGCTACACAGTGCCGAAACACAAACAAGGTGCATCAATCATAGCCTGCAAGGCAAAAAGGCTTGGTCTTATCCTGGGAAGCTGGAGCCTGTGGACTTCCCCTGCAAAATGCTGTCACAACACATTCCTTGTCCATTCTGTCAGTGCAGACACATGCAATGCACTAGGCAACTGGGCAGCCAAAGATGTTATCATAACACCAATCCCAAGCATGTGCACAATTCCACAAGATCTGGCAACTTCCCCCTGCTCAATGCCCTTCTTTCAGCTTCTCCCTTTCGCCAAAGCAAGTGTGCACTCATGCACACAATCTTATCTATGCTCTCCCAAAAAGGTATAGCACCCTTTTTCTGTGTTTTCGCACAAGCAATCGAGGAACAGTCTCGAGACTAAAGTCGTCCAATAGGCAAACTGGGCAGTGCTTACCACATGTCAACACATGCAGACGACGGGGAATTACAAACAGTACCTGGAAATGCATGTGGCGCAGGATGAGTTGCTCAGCATGCAGCAGGCACAACTTGGCATCGTAGTACCGGCGGCCCACCAACCAGGGACAGGGCTCAGCAGGCAGCGCAGGGAGCCAGGGCATCGCAGCCCTCACAGTGGGGTGGCGTCCCGAAGCGCCTTTGAGGTAAGCAAGAGCATTCAGGAGATCTGTGGTTCGGAGGGGAGCCTGCAGCCACAGGGGGTTGGGGGTGGCACAGAACTCATCGAACTGGATCTGACCAGCTGCAAAAACAGCAAATCTAGAGCACCAAAGCAGATAACAGGTCTTTGGTGCAGAAGGTGTCCTGCAGCACACACTGGGGTTGGTTAAATCACCAAATCAAATGCTGTTGGGGCATGTCAACAACAAATTGTACGGTCAAGAATAGGTTAAAACTTGCAGAAAATATCTTGACACAGACGTGGGTGGTGTCAGACCAATCCAAATAACTTCAAGCCAGCTGTGGAGATAAGATAGGTAGGTCTGCACTGCAGAGGAGGGCATGGGGCCACAGGGGCAGATGTGGTGCTGAACTCACACCAAGCACACACCCCACCAGCTGCAAAGAGCCAGCAGCAGAAGCCATCAAACTGCAAACCGCCTAAACTACGTTCCCAACGTATGAATTCAAAACCAACATCCAGAATGACAGTGGAACTTAGCCTTTGTTTGTAGTGGCTGGGACTGGATGTTCTGCCCTGGCCATGGACGTAACCCAGCAGAGAGCAAATGGGGGATTGGCAACCCATGCCAAGATACCCTTGCCTTTGATGCTATTGAAAAGATCTCAAGCAGCTCTAGGTGGAATACATCTTGTTTAACTTGCCCTTCTCCATCCCTATCCAGATTAATCCCTACGGCGCCTGCCCCAACCCACCCACCTGCCCCATTCCACAACCTCACCCCTACACCTTACCTCTCCACCAAACCCTCCTAACACCACCATTCACCTTGAAACCAGTGGAGTGCCTACAATGGCAAGCATCGTGCCTAAAGCGATGCACTTCCCTTCTTCTACATCCAGCAGAAGCTCACCACCTTTTCCCAGTATGGGGAACCCATGGCACAAAGTGTTCCCTCCATTTGTTTGCAAGCAATCTCCAGGCGAGTTTAGTTTTATTTTGTCAAGCCAGTGTCTTATGTCTTTGCTCACCACCTAACCACTCACTTCTTATCTCAGCTCTTGACTTACACCAACACATCCTTGTGGGTTCCAAGGAAGAACATTGTTGGGGTTTGCGCAGCCTTTGATTAAAATTGTTTGAAGTGACAGCAAAATGCCCTTGGGGATAAGTTTGCAAACAGAATGCTCAAAAGACGATTGTCAACGTCCAAGTTCAATCCATTGCAAAACACTGGGAGCCCCAAGGTTGAGGCATGCAAATAATGGCGGGTACCCCAACATTTGAATGCCACTAGTGCGCTCGATGCAGAATTGAAGTGGCAAACTTGGCAGAAAATGAAATTTTGGGGGGTGCTATGAGGCAAGACAAGATGCCCAGCACATCCCCAATGCTTGGCAAATCTATAGATTACATTTGTCCAAAAGACGTGACCAACAAAGCCCTTGTGGCTTGCATACGATGACAGGGGCTGAAGCATCCACCCAATTTTGGTCCTTCCACATAATCGTTCTAACACATAGCCAATTTCAGCGGCTCTGTTGATCCAAAGGATTTCTTGCAAATGCAGTACAACACACACAGTGTGCCATTCTTTGTGCTGTGCAACTGGGCAGTACATGCTTTTTGAGGGGATGAGCTGCAAATTTTTGGACCAACCAGGAGATTAGTCAGCGTAGGATAGTGGCACAACACCCTCCCATGTTTATACTCCAAGTACGCAGATAAGCAGCAACTGGCAAAACACGATTGGCACGTTCTTCTAGGGAAGGGGGGGAGGCCCACTAAACTCTTGAACATGAAGCATGATGCAACGTTTTGGAATCTTCAGCTGGAAAATGGCAGACACCTGTTTGCAACAGTTTCACGCACCTCTTCCACCTTGGCAGCGCAGAAGAGGCAGGCCGCCGGGACGAGCTGAAGGCCGCGCGAGAGCGCCGGCACAATCCAAACAACGCAGGCCAACCGTGTCAGCTCCGACCCTCCTGCCAAACGCGGGAAAGGCGGGGGAGCGCCCGAAGCGCAGTCCGCAACGCTGGGCAACTGCACGAGCTCGAACAGCAGAAAGTATCCCAAAAGAAGACCTCCCAACAAACGATCGCCGCACTCGCGGCAAAAAACATCGCAGCCGGATCGCCCTCCAGCCTCCAAGGCAGCCCCAATCCCCTGAGGGCAGCCCCCTAGACGTCTGCGCCATCCCCGGCGGTGTGGAAAACGACCGCCGCTCAGGTGGAGAAAGGGGCTGCTGCTCCGCCTGAGCAACCCTTGCTCAGGAGGTAGGTGCCCATCAAGGGACCGGTTTCCCACTTCCGTCGACAACCAGCCTCGGGTCCATCATTCCGCACTTGCATGCATAAACGCCTGTCAAAGCCTACAATCCGCAAGGGCACCGCCTTGTCTCGCCGAAGGCAATTCTCAACGCAGGATAACAGCCTGTCAGGCGCGACTTAACAACGAAGGATTTCAGCCTTTCTGGCGCGATCGGGGCTTACGTCCTCACGGGAGGCGGCCTGCGGCGCGGCGGCGTAGAACTTGTGGGCGAAGGTCAGGGCCGTGGAAGTGCATTCCAGGGGAAGGTTCAGCACTTGGGCGGCCGCCCTCATGAGCAGGCACTCCTGGAAGTAAGGCACCACCATGGCTGCTTGGGAGCCCGCTGTTTGCACGGTGGGGCGGGCCCTGACGACTCGGAGTGACACTTGCTGGTTAAGCTTCGTGTGTCGCCGCTTAAGTTACGGTTCAGGGCGTTCGCTTAACGCCCTTTCGCTACCCTTTTCCCTTCTTCCCCCCCCTTTATTTATTTCCCTTAGGTTGTACACGCATCATACCTCGGCCTATTTGTATAACCCATAAGTAGCTATATTCCCCCCCCGTCTTATCATTGGTGCTTATGTTAATGTTGCTCCCTATCTCGTTACCGTCACGGTCGCCCTCCCCCCCCCCTTGTGATGTTACCCCCTCCTCCCTTTAAGCAAGACGTCCAACCTTTTTTAAATGGGGGCGCTTTCCAGTCCAACTTTTGTCACCTCACTCCCCTAACACCGGAACTACACTAGGGGCTGACCCGGGCCCACCGGCGACAGCCACCTAGCCTCCAAACACTCACCCGGGGATGGGCCGCCGACCCGCCGTCCCTGGCCCGTCGGCCCGTCGGCGCGGACGCGGCCCCCGCCCCCGGGGAGGGGACACCCTCCCACACGCTCCCAGCTACAACAGTCACAACCTCCCTCCCTCACACGCTCGCTCCCCCCAAGCGCTACTCCTCTCGTTACCGCCGTACTCGCTTCGTGCGTGGGGTTGGCGCGGGGGCAGTTGCACGTTTGCGTGTCCGTATTGTTGCATCTGGTACACCACGTTTTTTTTTTTTTTTTTTCGCGCTGTTTACGTATGGCCACCCCTTTGCTGCGCGCCCGTGCTGCTCTCAACCGCTGCTTACCGCCTCCGCTCACCCTGCCACCCTCCCCCCCGCCGGCGTCGCCCTCCCCCGCCGCTGGGCGCGGGTGATCGCAGTCGGCCCCCTTGCTCCGGGTAGGTGCTGGCGATCTGCCCCCTCCGCGCGCGCCTGCCTCGCCTCCCGCCAGGCATTTACTGGCATCCTCATTCTCCTGCACAGGGCCTTCCTCTTCGCCTGGCTGCGGGCTCCGCCCCGCTGCCCACCTCGCCGCATAGCTTGCGGCGGCGGCCATCCCGAGCCGGCTTCTTCTGCCGGGCTTCCTCCCGCGATCTGCGCATGGGTGCGAGGCGGCAGCCATTCCAGGTAACCAGGGGGCTGTCGCCTCCTTCGGCGCCAGATTGGTAGCCCCGCCGTCGGAGTCAAGCCCTCCTGCCGTGTTGCCTGCTCCTTCTCGTGCCTCAGTGCCCTGTTCTCTGCTCTCTCCTGCTCCCCACGGACTGGATCTCTCTGCATTCTGTGTGCGCCGGCCCGGCTCTGGTGTTGGGCGCACTCGCGGTCCTTCGCTTCCTCCGCGATAGCATTGGTCCCTGAGTGCCTTTCGGCCGGCCCGCGGCGCACATTCGGCATCCTGCGGCCCACCTACCTGCTCGGCTGGACGGGGGTACCCCCAATTCCACCGCCTCCTTGTTCCTGGTCTCCGCCATTACAGTCTTGCACAAACCCTTAGCCTCGCGTCCAGCGCCAGCGTCCTGTAGACATCCACCGCTCCGCTTCTCCATCGCCCCTGCGCCATCAGCCACACCAGGGGGACTCCCCTTTCCTCTGCCCGTGAAGCGCCGCCCACTCGCGGGCTGTGGGTGGACACGGGGGGTGATTCTAGGCCCAGCCCGGGCATGGCCTCCCCCAGTCGCCGATGCAGGATGCGCAGCCTGCGCGTAGCGAACGCGCTGGATGCGTACGGTCCTGTCCAGCTGCCTGCCCTGCACCGCTGGAACGCGGGTTCTGCTGGATCTTGGTGCCGCAGCAGTCCTAGGAACTGCTGCACTACCAATGCAATGTTGACCCCCGGCCCCGTGCACCCGGCCAGCACCACTTCCGCTCCTTTCCCTTGGGTGTTCGTCTTGCTCCACCTTATTCTCGGCACCACGTGGCTCCCTGCATCTGTCTCTCCCAATCGGATATCCTCCACCCGCAGCCGGTGGACCTCCGCTTTTCGGAGCATCCTGAAGAAGCCCAGCACCAACATAGCTGCGTCCCGGGCACCTTCTAGGAGGGATGCCGTGTCCTCTTCTATGTTGTTGTCGACCCCTCTCAGCAGGAAGGCTACGGACGAGTGTGGGTAGGCAACCCTTGGGGACTTTGCCCCCCCGTGCCTTCACCCTCAATGCCAATTGCCTTGTCAGGTCTGAGAGTCCTGGGTCCGCTCCTGGGTACTCCCAGCCCTTTTCGAAGTGCCACCCCCAAGCCCGGACTCATGGGAGCTGGGCGAGCAGCACGGGCTCTGCTCCGCCCCCGTCGATCCCGCGCGGCCGTGGTGGGCGCGGGGGGGATCCCCGCGCAGATCGTCTGTTTTTTGGTTGTCGGTGTATGATTGGTTGGTACAAGGCTGCTGCAGGGCCCGAGTCCAGACCCGCAGGGGCGGGCCACCTGATCCTCGGTGTGGTTGGCGTTGCAGGGTGTCTCGAAGCCCACGGGGCGGCCGTCGTCAGCGGCCCCCCCTCGTTGGGCTGGGAGGCGTCAGCACCACCAGGTAATGGAAGCTTGAGCGCTGGCCCGCAGGACGCGATGACAGGCGGCAGGAATTGCGGCTGCGCGGCGGCCCGCACTGGGGCGTCTGGTGGGTACGCCATCGCCGGCTGCGGGGTGTGCGGTCCGTGGGACACGGGCTGCCGCGGGGGATGGCTGCGTGGGCTGGCCTCGGGGCGCGCACTGCCGGGGCGCGCAGCCGCAGGCGGTGGAGGGGCCGAGTCTGGGCTCTGACTGGGCGCTCTGTGCTGTCTGGCCGGAGGCTGCAAGATCGGCTGCGGTGATGCATGGTCTTCGGGTCGTATGTCATCCACGGCTTGGTCTGCGACGCCGATGCCCCCTGGCCTGGCCGACGGATTCCAGCCCCTTGCGGCCCTGCTCGCCGGGGTAGTGATCTGGCGAGATCCGCGCGCCGATCGATGGCGTGCCCTGGCGGCCTGGCGAGCGGGTGGTACCGGGGTGCGGCTGGGTCCGCTCCCAGCCCTGTGTGTCCGGGGCGCCGGATCGGAGGCTGTCAGCGTAATCGGTGGGTCCAGTTGCTTGGGCACACGCCCGGGCAGCGGGCCGGGAATGGTGGCCACAGCGGGTCGGCGATCGGCAGGGGGTGGGCCTGGTGGAAGTCCTGGGGGGGTCTTCGTGGCGTGGTGGTGGAACTGGCTGTCTCCCGACGGTGTTGCCCTTGAACGTGCTGTGCCACACTGATCTTCATGTGTGTGAATGGATATAGGTGCCCGGGCCTGGCGCGAAGAGCACAGCTGGACGGTTCCCTCCAAGGCAGATGAGGCCGGATGGCCAGCCCCGGGGGCGACGCGGTCCACCCCCAGATCAGTGCCACCCCCCAAGCTAGGCTGCACCTTGGGGCCGGGGCCCGGCCCGGCGCGAGAAGCAGAATGTAGGGGAGGCACAGGCGGGGACCGGGCCAGTCCCGGGGAGGAACCGTGCACCACGCCAGGAGGCGAAGGGCTCGCCCGCGCTGAGAGGGGCGCGGGCGAAGTGCCAGCAGCCCCCGCGTCAAGGGAAGGCAGAGCCGATGGAGGCCGAGAAGGTGCACCAGGCTGAAGATGCGGAGGCGGCAGGCCGGGGGGGCGGTCAAGGCACGGGGCAGTGGGGGACGGGCGCATGGGTAGGCCGGGTGATGTAGGTAGGCGCCCACCCGCTTGCGGGGGGGACGTGCCCCCCCCTGTCCCTCCGCCCGCGCCACCAGTGGCGAGGATCGCCGCATGGCGCGCGGGCGGGGGTCACCCTGCTATGCTGGAGGCGGGGGGGGGCCGGCAGCCCCGCAGCCACTGGGGGGAAGATGGTCGTCGTCGTGGGCGGTCCGATTCCGTAAAATGGGGTAGTCAGCGAGGAGATGACCAGGCTTCTTGCAGTAGTAGCAGGGTAGGGCGCTGGGGTGGAAAGAGGAGGTAGAGGCCTGTGCAGCAGCCGCGAAGAGCTGGCGGGCGTCCGGGCAGGCCTTGGCAGAATGGGATGTAGCTTGGCACCAAACACCCAGACCCCGGGCTGGGGGGCCCCTTGGGGGGAGGCTGCGGGGGGGGCTGGTGCTGGGGAATGGATGAACGCCCGGATGGCAGTCATGGCCATCTGTGTGTCGCCGGGAAGCTGTAGGGCCATCACCTCCTGGATGTACTTGTGGACGGTGGGGGGGAGCGTAGCTTGGAGAGAAGTGGCTTGTAGAGATTGTAGAACGGTTCATGTAAATTAGCCTTCTGGTGTTGCAGCCGGTTGGCTGTCTGGAACTGCCCGGCGGCTTCGGCGGCCTGGATCGCCTGGTCGCAATCCCGTATGCGTGCCCGCATAGCGCTCCTCCACCACCAGCTCGGACGGCGCGGAGGTAAGCTTGGTCCCGCCCACCAATTCCGCCAAACCCTTGAACGCACACGACACTGCCTCAGGGGGCCCAGCCACCGGCTCGCCGAATAAATCTTGGGCGTTGTCCCGAACCCAATCGCCCGGCTGCAAGGGGGAGGGGCCCTCCGCAGGCTGCAGATCGGCCGGGCCAGCCGGGGGGGGGCACAAGAGGGGGCCTGGAGGGGCGTGGCCGCGGGGCCGCCATATGGC
>CAJHUC010001019.1:0-15194 GCA_905146915.1 Ostreobium quekettii | reverse complement strand
GCGTCGTACGGAACTGGTGGAGGCCTCTGCGGTGAGGTGCGCGATGACTATGAGCTTTCCGGGATCGCCCATGGAAGGGGCTGCCGTCATGGCGGCGTTGGCTGGCGCTGTCGGACGAGGTGTGAGGTTCCTGGGCGCTGGCATCCAGTGTATTGGGGAATTCTTGGTGACCCTACTCGGGTGGCTGGCCTGGATGCTGAATATTGATGAGACGAAGACGAATTCCATTATAGGAGCGGTCAGAATGGCTTACAATGGCCTGGCCCTCCTCATTTTGTTCAACATGACTGCCGCCATTTTCTGCGCAATGGGGCAACTTCTGCAGACACCAAAAATAACCCTGACCTGGACCCGTGTGCGGAACGCCCACGTGTCGGCTGATGAGGTGCAGCTGCTGCGAAATCCACCCGATTTTGGCGCCCTTTTCCGTTGCGGCTGGCGGTTGCGACGACACAGTCGTCCGCGGATTCCCTTGGTGTGCTGGGAGTATTTTTCGCGGCGGCGACGGCGGCTGCGGCTGTGGCCAGTTGTGAGGGATGCCTGCGCAGAGGAGGACCAGGAGGACCGTCCCCCGCCTGGGCTCAAAGAGTCGAGTCCATCGCATCACGAACATTAAGAACTGGCGCAGGACCCACGCGGCGGCGAAGAGCCGGATGGTCTTCGTGCTGTTCGCGATGGTAGGTGCCGCAAGCCACATCCTTCCTGTAGCTCGTGCTTTCTTGCAGATTGCGCGGGAAGCAGTTGGGAATGGTGCCCGCATGGCGACGTCCGGCAGGAACAAATGCCCCTGCCGCTTTCAGACGTAGAGCGGGTCAACGTGTATGAATCCACTCGTCCTGTTGGATCACGCCTTTGATTAGCAATTGGGCCCCCGTTGGGCGTTGAAGATTTGTCCAGGATTCAACGTAGCGGTGCAACAACCTCCTGAGGACCAGGCGGCCGTGGCCCATTGATGCATAGTCGTAGAGGAAGAGCATCGTCGCCTTTGCCCGGTTGTACTGCAATCTTGCTTGTTAGCGGCTGACATCGAGTCCCGGGGCTCCTCGTGTGTCGTTGCAACAGGAGTTTGCACCAAACACGCCGCGGCTGAAGCAATTCATTACAGAGATGTCGTTGCTGCCGAACTTCAAGGAAGCTGAATTCCTTTATGTGGACGGCGAGAGAGTGCCGGTGAGGGACCCAGCTGGTTACACCGGGCAGTGTCATCCTGTGGACACAGCATGCTAGGACTAATCCTGTCAGCTGAGCTTCCTTAAGCTGATGATTAGTCATCCAGTATTGGTTGGTGCCACTCCACTGCCAGTGGCTTTCCTGCAAATCTCTTCGTGATGGGATGCAGCTGTTTTGTGGCGTTGCTTTGGTAGTTATGATTCAGGTTTATGGGTAACAGGGGCCACTGGAGGAGAATGGAATTGCAGCAGAGGAGCTCCCAGTTTTCTGCTGCTACCGAAATGGCGAGCTCCTGGAGAAATACCCAATTGATGTAGGTGCATACGACGCCAGATGCTCAGCACTCACTATGTCTTCCAAATGATGGACGTTGTTTGAAGCTTAATGTGCCAGCTGTCTTGAGCATCAAATGACGCACTCTGCCTGGGAAAAGGATGCAAGAACTATGTTGCTGCTGGATGTTGTTGTTTAAATTTCCGGAATATTCCATCGCATTCCAGTAATAGGAATGTTGTTGCTGTGTCTGCTTGTGCTGTTGCTTTTGTTGCTTAGATTACAACAGGTTTCCACACTAGAGAAAGCAGTGGCTCAGGCACTGTAACCATTTGCTCTGTCACCATGTATACCCATGAGTATCCTCTGAGGGCCATTCCAACTATTGGGACAGAAACCCTGCCTGGACCTCCTGGGCCATCACCATGGCAAACGCCACAATGAAATACAAGGAAGCAATGGCCATAGGTGGTGTCCTGTGGGTGCCGCCTGACTGTTTTCCACCTCAGCCTAGGGTGGCACTGAGCTCCTGATGAAAGGGAAATACGTGGAGAAATGGGAAGGCAGGCAGAAAATGGGTGCCTCCACCAGGACTTTATGGTTATGCATTCCCAAACACTTTCGAGCAGCAGTCAATCCCATGCTGCAACAGCAGAGCAAGAGAGTATTAAACCCAGCTCATAGTTTGGTATTCACTTCCCAACAGCGTCGCACAGATTCACTGCATGGTACTTCCATCAATATCCAAACTGATACAGCGCCAGGATACAACACCTGACACAGTGCAGGGCTGCAGGCAGTGAGCCTCAAAGTATCAGAAGGCATCAGGTGGCAAACTAGACCACCCACATATGCACCACTGTGGCTTTGTAGCCCCTGTTTAAAGATTTTAAAGCAAGCAGACTTGTGAATGCAAACCAGCGAGGCTGCTGTAAGAATGGTGGCCTCAAGCCATGCTCTGCACCTTCCTCTACAGTCTGTCCTGTTTCATGTGTGTGCACATGTGCCCTGAAGTCCATGCCCAACCTCTTCCATTTTGAGGATTGTTTCACAAAGGTCATGGCTACAAATGATGTGTCCAAGAAAATTTCGCAGGGCAAAATTTTCATTTGAAGAGAATATTGGAAGAGACGTTGTTGTCGTTGCCTCAAAATGACTCTGCGCAGAATGTCTTATACTGCGGATATTCCTGGGTCTACCATGAATCCTGGCCTCGATGAATTTCTTGAATGACTGTCAGAATAGCCAAGGAAATGAAAACCATGCCCTTGACTATTCTTTGTACAGCTGACATTTTGTTTGGCCCTTACCATTTGCAGCATCACAACCAAACTTTCATCCCTTGCTTTGTTGCGCATTCTAGCTGAATGAAAGCCTCGCTTCATTGTACTGTTCTGCAGCAAAAGATCGAGGGTATTTTTGCTCACAAGATGTTCACAATGTTCTCCAGGCATGCAGGTAATACATGACAGATGAGATGACAGCGATATATGGTGCTTGCTGGCCTGTTCACTTGTTGCCAAATTCCGGGTGGCTGTTGGCAGTGCCTTGTCCATCGCCTTGTTGCTTCAGTTGTGATGTGCGCTGTCAAAATATGTGTGAAAAGCACAATAGCTGAATTTGCAGGCGGTGCCATTTCAGTGTACTTTTCAAGTCCAAGTTTGCAGCACCTTTGTGTGCATTGCTGCCCAAACTTTAATTTCTCAAATGTTGCAGATGAGCTAAACTACTTTCACCGTCTGCATTACCAATGTTGATCTGTTCTTGTGTGTTTCAGCCAACGCTGCCGCTGAAAATGCACAACTCGCCAAACCAAGGTTAAGCCGCCTGGCACAGCTGGCTGCAGGAGCACTAACAGTGGGAGCTGTTGCTGTTGGTAGGTTATACAAAGATCTGCACAGCAGGTCATGCATTGTGTGGTGGCAAAGTGCGCTTGCATCTTGAGTGAATTCCTTGGATAGCTGTTGTCCACTGTGACGAAACACTGCCCTTGTTTTTTGAGAGCGTTCATGGAATGTCCTGAATTTGGCAGTGACCATGTCGAAATCAGAAAACCACAGTTGTTTCAAATTAAATCAACCTGCAAGCCACTTTTATTTTCCATCTACACTGGCAATCACTCATATCGTGGTGAGCTGTGAAGACGCCTGAAGTTTGGGGGACACCAGACTACATTCCAGGACACGAGCACCCCCTTGCAACATAATCGTGGTAGTAATGCCATAGCCAAACTCAGTGTACCAAAGCCAATGAGGAAATGGCATTCTTGGACACTCGAAGATTTGGGTGCACACTGCTTATCCTTGCAGCAATCTGCCTGTGCATGAAGAAGTCCCAACACCCTTCAAGCAATGGCAAGAGGATCTGACCTTTGCGTGAGGTCAGTTTGGTTAAATCATGAAAGCATCTGTTACAAATGCTTCTCAGCAAGTAGGCAGTAGGTTGTGTGGAAAATCTGCATTGTGAGGTGGAATGCAAAACCATAAGTATCTCGTTTGCAAGTGATCACAACCACATGTTGTACATTCATGGGAATGATTTTTTCAGATGTTACCCTGTTGCATGCGTTTCAACTGACCAAATCCTATTGCAAAGTCAGCAGCAGGCAAGAAGTGCTTGATGCTCAGGAATCTAGTTTTGGTAACCTCTTGGGTGAGTGTCAGAAGCAGCATGCTCTTGAGGTCACCAGTTCATGTGTTTCCTTCGTCTTCCTTCATTTCAGTTGGGATTTGAACACGATGCAGTCATACAATGTTTGCGAGTAGTGTAAGCAGAGGAAATGCACATGTGGGCAACACTGGAAAGCTTGTTGTTGTTAGCAGTTAATTATGGCTGAAGGTGGCTTGCACTGGCGTTCATGGGTGAACCAATTTTCCCTCTCTCTGTCTGCCACAGCCGCCATGGTGGTTGCCTTTTCCAAGTCGCAAGAGCAAAGAAGGAGGGGAACAAGGGTAGTGTCTCATCGTCAGCAGCTCAGAGCACAGCAACTGAGTCAACAGGAATCCAGTGAGGGCGATGATTCTGACTTTTTTACGGATTACGAATCGGAAGAAGATTTGGAACAGAGCTGGGAGGCAGGTGAGGGTGCATACATACCCGAGGATGATGTGACTGAGATGGCAAAAGGCTCTTTGGTGTTGAAAGATGTAGGGCTATTGGCCTTAACTTGAGACGATGCAGGGCAGTTTAAGTCCCCCCCTCCTCCCCCTTCCCGCCCCTCGCTCTTTGCAATCACTTCCTAATCATCGCATAGATGCTATCAGCTTCCTGTTCATTGTTCCTGTTTCAAAGTTTGTAAATATTAGTGGAAATGGACATGGTTCTCTGTGCTACAGCCATCGATGGATGGCCTTGATTGTCACCTGCAGGAGAGGATCTTGGTCTTATGAATGCCCTGACTCCGCATAATGTTTTTGCAACGACTCCACTGTTTTCAGCATTACTATTGGCTTGTGTTGCAGCAATTGAGGAAGCTGAGGTCGCAGAAGGCGAAGAGGTATTTTAGAAACCAGCGTGAGCTACCTGTACATTCATTCTGCTGCCATCCCGCGATGCTGAGGGCTTCCTTCTGGAAGTCATCCTTGATGTTCTGAAGGTTCCAGCCTTCTTTTCACAGTGACTGCAAATTTGATTCAAGTCAAATTGATTTGGAAACGGATGGCCTGCCAATTGCCTCAGTGGGATTGTTCTGAGCGTTCTCGTTCATGATTTTGCCTTTGAGTGGCACAAGTGCAGGTCCCATGGAGGGATTGGCATTCCATGTTTTTCTGTCCTTGAGGACCCTTTCTGTCCTTTCTGACGTTGATTCTTCTAGTAGCAGATATTTGCTCCTGGCAACAGGTTTCCGCCTGTTGTATTGCAAAGGCTTCCTGACAATCTCAACAGGCTAGCTTAAGGGGATGTAGGGAATCTGAGAGTTCTGGGGAAGCGAGAGGACGATGGACCATATCACAGGTGCCCAGTGAATTACTTGCCAACATTCCGCATGAACGCGATCAACATTGGAAGACTGATTCCAAACTGTTTGGCATGGCATAACTGGTGCCAACCACGGAGGCACACTCTGGGGGCATGGCATGAGTTCATCATCCCTGCATGTTGGAAGTTTTTGCGGCAGCGATTGACTTCCGTTTTGGTTTCTTAGGGAGCTGCGTGGCACTAGATACACACAATAACATCAGCAAATCTGGTTGGTTGTCAACTTTTTTACACTTGCTGCATAGATTTGAAATACAGTTTGGGTTTTGGGGCTGGGCCGTGCAAAACCTGACAAACACGATGTGTTGTTTGTGTGTGCCCTTGGAGTTTCCATAAGTCAGGTTATCATGGTCATTTGACAAAAGCTGCCAGCTATTACTCCGCCTTGGTGACAATCAACCTTTTCCAGTGATACATCACCAGTTTTAATCGTACGCTTACCACATTTTTCACTGTAGCAATTGGTTCCCAAATTGTGGTAAGTCGATAAGTCACACTGACTGCCCCCAAATCACTCAAGCTGCACTGGTGCCTATTCACATACCACAAGTAGCAATGTGACAATGAGCAACGAGTATTGTTTCCAGTCCTTGTATCATCTCCAGTCTGTTGCAAGATCTCAACACCATGGAATTTATCCACCGATGCCCAAGGACACTCACTATGTCCTGTCCATCTCGGGCTGGCATGTCTTGTGTGCCCTTCATCACGCATGCTATTGTTGGTATCGCTCTGCTTTGAGTGGACCCTACATCTTGCCAAGTCTGGTGCAATTCTTGTAGAGACCATGGTCTCACCATGCTCCAAGATCAGCAAAACCATGTGCAAATTGTTTTATTACTGGCCTGCCACTGACGGTTTGCAATTGGCCACTCACTGCCGACCGAGTGGCTCCATAGCCTACACATGCAGACACACATGTGTCGTTAGTGATTGCCTTGATGACCACTGTGGGTGATCCTGCACTGTACCCCTTCGCTCTTGTGCTGGCACTGCACGTGGGCCTCTAGGCTGCTCGTGACTTTAGTCACGGGCACAGGGCGCTCGTGTTTTGAACGCAGCGGGTGTATGGTGTATGGTCAGTGGCGTGTACATTGCAAAGGTGCATAATTGGGCGACCTGCCCATAATGAACTGCACATAATACCACCCAATCTCATACATGTGAAAAAGCGTCAAATGATGCAGCACGGAGAAGGAAATTTCCTTCAAATTTAAATTTGCACCGTTTGTTCCCGGAAGGACACGATTTTTTGGTCTATTCACAGCAGCGCACCCCCATGCACTGCCCCTGCGTGGTGTGGAGAAGCGGCTTTTACCTGTGCCCGGAAATCCACCCGAGCTGACCCATATGATGCGCAGTGATAAACAATGTGATGTTGGGCCCCATGGCGCACCATTCTCGCCGCCCGCACCCACCCGTGCCCCCCGCCAACCCAGCCCCGGCCCTTGGGTGGCGAGGTTGCTGGGCATGAAACTGACGGCGATTGGCGTGCTGCGCTGGAACGGCGACGCCAAGGAGCCCAACGTGCTGGGCTTTGCCTGCGACCTGTCCAACTTCGGCTACTTCCAGCGCGGCAGCGTGCGGGACTTCATCACCTTCACCTCGCGCACCATCGTCCAGCGCACGCAGCGCGGCCAGCGCCAGACCGTGCAGCACGAGGACTACTTCATCCACGTGCACGTCAAGGAGTCGGGCCTGGCGGGCGTGGCCGTGTGCGACCAGGAGTATCCCCAGCGGGCGGCCTTCTCTGTGGTCACACGCGCGCTCGAGGATTATGGCGCCAAGTTCGGGGATGCGTTTCGCTCGGCGTCCGGCGACGGCCAGGAGGCCACGCCGGTGCTGGAGCAGTGCCTGGCACGGTTCCAGGACCCCGCGCAGGCGGACAAGCTGACCAAGATACAGAGGGACCTGGACGAGACCAAGGTGATACTGCACAAGACGATCGAGAGCGTCCTGGAGAGAGGGGAGAAGCTGGATCACCTGGTGGAGAAGAGCTCGGACCTGAGCTTGGCGAGCCAGATGTTCTACAAGACGGCCAAGAGATCGAACTCGTGTTGTAAAATGATGTGACGGTTTGGGCTGGCCAGGGTGGGGGTCGCAGGGGGGTTGGGAGCCGGGTATGGGCTGGGGTGAGGCGGGATTGGATTGACGGAAACGGGTTTGATTTACGGATCTGTTCGGCAGCTTATGGATGTGTGCTCAAACAGAGAGGGTGTCCCGTTTGGTAGGCCTTCTTGTGGCAGAAAATGTTGTGCTCAGAAGGCAGCGAATCGCATTCACTGTTCGTTATGACCAGTTGCGGAACATTTGTGGATGAGTAGATCGGTTGCTGTTTTGAACGCCCTTGTAGGAAAGAAGACACTGCACCAACCTTGAGCATGGTGACTGGTGCAGTACCATCCTTCTTTCAGCAGCTGTGAGTGACTTGTGTCCCACAGTCACTGGTTGCTCCTGTGATAAATCTGTGGCGAGCGCCTCCAGATCACACCCATCCCCAGATTTACCTGTGCGTGGCACACTGGGGGCAGGACGTCCCTTGCCAAGCAACTTTGGGGTCTGGTATGGCCCCCCACATCGCGCTGCTGCATTCTAGACCCTATGAACAAAGCATCTTGGCAGAGCAGGTCCTGGAGGTCATCATCGTACTGACTGGTACCTTGAGCGTAAATTGCACGATGACCAGAACTGTGGCCCTGAATCAGCAGGAGCCCCCAACAATTGCCATGAATTGGTGCATGTGCTGTGCAAAGTTTAAACTACTGAAGATTCGTAAATGCACCAAGGTACCTTGCAGCAAGGAACACCACAATAGAGACACTCCCTGGCCGTGGCATGGCAGAATTGCATCAGACAGGGAAAAAAATATATTAAAATGCTGCAAAGAACACAACGTGTGCGGCTCTACATACTTCAACTAAGCAAGAAAGCGCACCGATTGCCCAACGCCAAGTGCAGCAGACACTGACAGAATGTTTCGGAACGTGCATCAACGCCCTGCCACACTTCATGGCCACTCAGAGCGAAAGCTGCGTTATTCCCTCCTTCATGGCTTTGTCTCACATATGTGCAGTCAGTGCTGCAAACAAGTTTTATGTATCCATTCATTTGCACCATGCTTTGAACATTGCGTTGAGAAGTATTGGGCAAGGCTCTCCGTGACACAATTTTGCGTTGGACATTGTCCTCCATAACCTGGAATGAAATCCATGCATCACTGATTGCGGTGATTAAGGAATCCCGATTCGGTGAAAATGCAAACCTGAAATATCACATGCACAAATCGAGCCCAACGTTCTTCTTCTCGTTCTTCTCAATTTCTTCGCACAGCTTCTTGACTTCAACATTGCAACGCTACACTGCAACAGATACGCCCTAAAGGCACTTGGGTATTAACTACAAGTTGAGAGGGAACCTGCTCTGTTATTGTGTGGTCACCAGTTCTTGGGATTGACACGATTCTTTGAGACAGTGTGTTGCCCCCAAGAAGGGGCGCCTTGGCTCAAGGGGCTCGGACACTATTCTCCCCAGTGCCGAGAGCCACGACTGTGGCAGTTGCAAGTGTCGATGTAGGGGACGTTTGATTTGTTGACGGATTTGCAAACGTAATCGAACATTGTTTTTTTGTCTTCGGCGTTTCTTTTCTCCTCATCCCTCCGCCGAGCATTCGTATAGAAGGGGTTGTGAATTTGAGCGCGTGTTGCTGGCGCTTTGCGCCGGCGCAACGGCAAACGACCCATCGGCTCGGTGCTCACCGGGATGGAGTTCTACGGGCGGCAGAGCCGCATCGAAGCAACGCGGCTGGAGGACATAACTGGGCTGGCTCCGTCCACGGAGGTGTACAAACAGGTGGGCAGCATGGGGTCCTTGAGGCCGCTCCCACGGCCCGAACATTCTGTGATCCGCTGTTGCTCTCAAACTTGAGTGCTTCGCTGCGTATGGGAAGTGGATACTGGATTGCAGATCTTGAGTAACGTAGGCCTGCAACGATGAAACGGCCTGCTGATCAGGAGAGTCCTGTAAGGGCGAATGGCGTCTGAGCGCGTGTCGAAAGTACTGGACTCGTCGCCATGGGCTCGGTTTGCCTCGAGCTTGAGTTTCAGCAACTGGCGTTAGTTGTCACTTGTCCCAACTTGCGAACTGGGAGATGATGTGGATATCAAAGCGTCTTGGGCGCTGCTTAGTGTTGGCGGTCCTGTCACGTGCATGTCAATGCAGTCTTCTTGCTCGGTGTTTGTGGGCAAACCTGGCTGCAGTCGATTCTGGGGAAGAGTACATTAGCCCTAAAACCATCGAAGGGTGTGTTGTTGGATTGCTGATCAGGATGTGGGATAGATTGTATGGCTGCATTGCTGCATGATGGGCGATGCTCTGGGCTGGTCTTCGCTTGTCCTCATCCTCAAGCCAGCTGCAACTGCTGCAACCTGGACGGGGTTTACGACGCCCATATCATGCATCATATCACAGAGCACTGCAGAGCAGTTGTGAAGGGCACTGTATTCTATTTGCCCACCATCTTGTACCATTACATGTGTGAAGGCCAAACCTTGTCCCATGGCTAAGCAGAAGGGTCCTTTAGTTGGTCAGCGAGGATCGCAGATGAAACAGTCTACTTGTTTTTCACCGAGGGGGAAATGCAATGTACATTGTGGCATTGCTATTAAGAGAACACAGCTATGAAGCATAACTTCCGTTGCCTGTGTTGCATGGAGATTTCAACCTCCTGATGCAATGAGCCACAACAGGTCTGCTGCAAAGTGCACCAAAACGGGAGCAGTGCTTGTCCAATTCACTACCAGCCATGGACTTCAAACAGGATTTGTACAAATTTCCACAAGGTTGTACAACCTCCTTTAATGAATGCACACTTCAGTGCTGGCATGTTAACACAGTAATAACTCTTGAACCTTCGTGAGTTGTTTGGCACCATACCTAAACGATGAGGGCCAGAAAACAGCCACAAGAGTGGCATGTTTTTAGAGAACACACAGTTGTGGCTGCACTGTTTGCACTATTTGCACAATATCGAATGGTCTGCCTTGCCCATTTTCGATGCAGGGCTTTCAGGCAGACGATGGACAACTGGAAGACTTGCTTGCTGCAGTCAAAGAATTGGAAGGAGTGCTGGTGACTGCGGATAAGGAGGAGGAACCGGGTTCAGGTGGTTCAACTCCGAAGCGTTGAGCCTCGACACTGCAGCTGCTAGCCTTGATATTTGTGACTATGCAGATGCAGGGCACAATGTGTTTTGCTGATCTTGTGGCTGGGCTGTTGAACTTCCCCAGGTGCCATGAGTGAAAGCTCTGTGTTTGCTCTGTGCTGCTTGCACTTGTGACTGTGGCCATGCCCATGCACAAGAACATGGACGTCTCAAATAGAATCACATGTTGTCCCTAGTTTCAGGAGTTTGGGACACTGGAGCAAGTGAGTGTACTTCTGGGCATTGAGACAGTGGGAAACTCTCTTCTTCTTGCCCAGGAAAGAGTCATCTGCCTTCTGCAGCTGGGGCTTGAGGTACATGGGCAAGATGCTCATGCCCTTGCCCAAGAAAATGCTGCCATGCAAAAAGAGAATGAGGTGCTCAGGAATGAAGTACAGGAGCTTGATACAGCTTTGGGCGAGGCGCAGCACTCCCTGGATGATCATGTGGCTGACAAATCAAAGAACCAGGAGAGAATTGAAGATTTGGAGAATAGGTGGGAGATCTCTCTCTGTCCATTGCTTGTTTTGGCACTGCTGGAGATACAGCCAATGAGCAAAAAGCATCAAATCATTGCTGCTGAGGTATAGTTTTAACCTGTGCACAACAAATTGAATTACATAAAGAAATATTTGGGGATTGAGCCCCAGTCTGCCACTCAATTGCTCTCTGCCAATGCCATGAACGTGCAGTCAGTGAACGATCATCTTGTTGGTGCATTCACCATATAAGGTGGCACTATGGTTGGACGACAATGAAGACCCTTTGATTGAGAAACATGGCAGAACTTGGGTGCATGCAGTTTATCTCGACTGCAAGCACAGCTGGAGAATGCCGCAGCACATGAAGCCAGCCTTGAAGAGAGGCTGAAAGATGCTGAAAAGGAAAACGACACTTTGCGCAATGAGGCCCAGTCCGCCTCCCTGCAGCGGCAGGCATCAGACCTGCAGGGAGAACTGCGAGTAGGGACAAAGTACTGTATCAGACATAATCAAAGCACCTACTGGTGTCCCCATCTCGCGATTTTTGTGCTGCGTATATTTTCTGCCTATGTAATTTAATCCTGTCGTAGGCTAATCCATGACAGCTGCATTACTGTTATTGGCACCACTGCACTGCAACCAATGGCCATGCTTATTGATTTATAAAATGGAATTTGCTGCCCTCTCTAGCTGCTATTGGATTGATGTGTATCAAGGCATATTTGCGTTCCTTGGTCACACCGTACATCCTCTTTGTGCAGCACACCCTGAGGAGCCAAGACCAAAGGATAGACCGGTTGTTGAAGGAAAATCGTGATCTGGAAGACACAAATGTTGAGCTTCTTTCAAGGCTGAACGAGATAAAGATGGAGAATCTGGAGGTGTGCAATTTCTTACATCACACTTTGCGGCAAATGCCCTGCAGTCTTGCATCAAGAATTTGAACAATACTTGCTGTACTGTCTGGCAGCAGGGCTAGGGTGAGGGGTGAAGCTACCTTTGCCTATTTCCATCGCTCTGTGAGCCGAATGGAATATAAAATCTTCAGATGAAGTACATTTTTCTCTGCTAATCATGGTCAACATGAGTCTGGTGAGCTCACTGTCGATCAAGCTTAATTTGCTTTGGACTTGTCTTCCTTCAAAACATCAAAGTGCTGCTCTGTTGACCCACATGCCTGTTTGTTTGCTTCGTTTGTCTTTTCTGAACAACTTCTTTTGGATGGTGGCATACAGGTGTCTGAAAAAATTGTTGAGTTGGACGAGCAGGCCCGGCTATGGCGAGTCCAGGAAACAGACTTGCATGACAAAGTTAAACATCTCACAGAACTTTCCACAACAGTCACTGAAGAACGGGACCTGATTCGTAGGGAACTGGTGGACAAAATGCATCTCCTGGATGACTTCGAGACCCGCTACCATCGCGAGTACAAGTGGGTTTCTCATCAGTTATTCAGTCGACCAATGGCAACATCGAGTTGCATGATTTCTGGTTTGCTGCTGCGGAATCTCCTTGCAGTGAGTGAATGAATCAGAACTTCAATTTTTGCTGCTTCTTTTTCCGTCAAATGCATTACACTGGCTCCTAGAAGAGTGCATTTTGGTTCTTGCTGATTGCTTGCATGGTTTTTATGTCCCCAATTCGCAATTGGAAATTGGCATTGGTGTTCAATTGATTTCTTGTTTGTGCAGGGCCTGGGAGACAGAAAGATTAACGTTAAATGATCAAATTGAATCCATGCGTGAGCAGGCGGCACAGGTGACAGTCAAGAAAAGCAGCACTGGTGACAGGCATAACTTGACAGGCTCCCAAGACTCTGAGGATTCTTTGGGACTTGTGGTGGCTAATTTGCGAGAGGAGCTTGATGAGGCCAAGGAAAAAGAGGTAGCTGACCTTGCCTTTGATTCCATTGTAAAGGACTGTGAACATTTGCTTGAACTGTTGATGTTCGTGGAATTGTTGCTTCTGGAAGATTCGGTGGATCAATTTCACTCAGGAGGTCAGCTTGACAGTGAACTATTGGTTGTGAATTGCATCCCCAACCCTGTCTGCTTTTGCACATGAAGTGTATGAAGCGATGTGAAGATGAGGCAATCAGGAGAACATTGTTGCAGCACTGCTAATGGCCATTAAATTAGCAGATTCATCTGCAGTAGTGTGATTGCCGATGGCAGGGATGTTGAGATGTGCAGGCATGCAATCTATTTTCACAGTTCCAGCACATGGCAAGGGATTCACGATGTAACATGCACTGGGTGATGGGCGTTCACGAAAAAGCAACAAAGCATCATAGGTCTTTACAGTTTTGATCAGTTTGCTGTTGTATGAGCTGAAGCAGACAACTTGGACAAGCAAGCCAAGCACACAAGAAGGGCAGTTGGAGTTGTGATATGACAATCATTCTATGCATGAGCTGATGTCAGCTTGGGCATAAATTCGTCAGCGAGATGCATGGTGGAGCAACCTTATGCCTTGAATGCTACTGGGAATATGCCTTGCTAAGTGGATATTGGGAACCTTCAGCATGGGTTGCTGATGCTCCGCTTCCAGATCTTGCTGCTGGAAGCATATGAACAGCTCGAGATGGACGTCGAAAAGGAAGTGCAGCGGGCTGTTGCTGGGCAGACCGCTGATTTTGAGAGGCAGGCCAAGAGGAACAAGGCCTTGGAGGAAGAGCTGCAGTGTACCAGGGCAAGGTGTAGAGCTCTGGATGAGCATTTGGAGCATCTCCAAGAGAGCTTGGACGCTGTACAGGAGAGGAACAGGATGTATGAAGAGGGGATATATGGTCTTGTGGAGGTGAGAAGCAGCATGGGCACAAGTGGTGTGTATTGGTTTATGGCGCATTACGCTTCGTTCAGGGAGGGTGAGGGGGATTCCGTGTGTGGCTGTGGAGGGGGAGGAAATATGCATTGTACATCTTGCCACCATGGCCAGGGACACAATCAAGATGTGGTTTCAACTTGCAGTTCACATAAACGTTACTTCTCTGATGCCCCCCCCCAGCAGTTTCCAAATCAAGCCTGTAACCAATGACACAATACAGCGCAAGAACTGCCACAAAGATAGTGACATATATCCTGTGACAATGAGAGCTGAGGTTGTCATGTGACATTGTTGTGCAGCTTCTGTGTCCAGCATGGCAAGAGAACAAGCCAGAACATTGAAAAGTGGTCCAGATCTCTCATGTACAGAGACAGTGTTTCCACAGTTGAATAGCAATCTTGGGGAATCGGCTTGTGAAACAGGATCGAATTTTCGGCCAATCAGCCTGGCTGAAAATGAATGGCCAATGGAATTTTGATGACTCCCAGAGGCATTTGAACTTCCAGAATAACATTACAGCGTTTTATGCAAACCTTTCCCTGCAGATTATTGTGGAATTTCTCAAGAGTATGTTGAGCAGCTGCCTCAGGCTTGAGCTGGTTGATGAATCTTGCTTAATTTGTGAGACCATGGTGTAACTGCTCCACAGGCTATGGAAGAAATCAGTTCATTGAAAGCTCGTCTGGATGCAGCAGAGAAGCGGCAAGAGGAGCTGGTGTCTCAGGCAAATTTAGCAATGGACAGTGTGGAGACCCTAGCAGATGAGAACAGGGTGCTCCGGGCAAAGGTACCCTTATTGCAAGCATGAACGCGTGCTAGTGATAATCCGATCCATAGTTCCTGCATGAGCGATTCCTTGGTGCGCAAGTTTGGGGAATTGCCAACTCAAATATGCAAGCAGTGCAAGTCGTATTCCTGCATGCTGATGCTTACCTTAATGAGGTCACGATTGACCTTTGCAAAAGAACATCACAGTGACATGATGAAACCTCAAGTTCTGTCCGTGACATGCGGGACTATTCCCTCAATACCAGGCAAATGTTCCAGAAGAGGAGGCAGTTGATATCTCACATCTGAAGATTGAGAAGGATGCAGCCATTCTGCAGCTGAGAAGTCTGACTGCTCAATTGGAAACTGAGGTGTGGAACCTTGAGGAAGAACGCCGCAAGTTGAAGACAGAGTTGCGCTTCAGGGCCAAATACCAGGGCCGCCAAGCAGCAGACATGGGCTTGACTCCAGAGCAGGTCCTGAGGGTGGAACAATAT
>CAJHUC010001018.1:0-64897 GCA_905146915.1 Ostreobium quekettii | reverse complement strand
CACCCGCACAACCCCGCACCTCTTCGCGAACACGGACACCCGCAGCCGATACGCAGCAGCGTTCAAACGGGACATTCCGGCCCCTTCGCTTCTCAAGACTAATCCGCAGCATAGCCGCAATCGCCTGGAGTTTGAACAGAGTTCGGTGGTATTCGCGCTTGCAGAACTAAGAGACGGGTCGTCGAATGCGACCCGCATGGATACGCATGCTTATGGTCGGCGCGGCTCCGGTCGGCTCCGTCGCCCACCAGTTGAACAACATCACATCTGTCGGCGAACCTCACGTGCACAGAGTTCTCTCCCAATGGGAATCCCTTCTTGGTCCATGAAGCCTTTGCAGGCAGCCAACAAAACCGACTTATGCTGGGAGGCGACAGGCCCCTGGCCTCGCGCATCCCCTGCCCCCAAACCCCAGCTGTCGTCCTATCCCCACTCGAACCGCTCCTCATGGGCCCCGTGTCGCGCCGTGTTACCAAAAGGTACCTCCCCTCATCCCCCGCTCAACAACACAGGCGCGCCGCAGCAAAATGCAGGGACACCGAGCCTCCGCCTCACATGCCTGGCAGGTCAAAAATGGCGGCAGCCAGAATCAAATAAAACGGTAAAGAATACGTAAGCAAGGTCCACGTAGGACGGACTCCAGCGCTCATGCCGGGTATCCCCGCCCCTTCCCTTTCGCCCGCAAGCTGAGGGGCATCTGCGCGATTCTGATAGCACAGCGCCACCTCGTCCACCACCCCCTCTGTGCACCTGCCAAAACAGACAGAACGAAAAACGAGCCATGAGAACATCTCAAGTCAATGCTGCGATGGCAGGATTTTGACCTCGCGCACATGCGAACGTTTGCTGGCAGTCGGGATATCCACATTGCAGCAGCCAGCGACATGCTAATGTGGTCATCAAAGAGGGCGAACAAGCAGGCTGGCAAATCGGAAACACTTTATCGATTCGCTGGGAAAAAGGCCGCATATCTTGTATGCACGTATAGAGGGTATGGCACACATGTGATATTCGGTGTTCAGGATACGGGGGCCCCTCATGTCATATTCCCGAGGTAATTGTGTTTACACGAGCACGGGCAAATGACTGCGCGAAGAAGCAGCCCCAAAGTCGGCTCAGCGCACATAACAAGAAGCGAATATGCTCATCAGCATCTTTGCTGGCACTGCCATCTTGTCGCGGAAAATCACAACCTCCTCACAAAGCTGATGCACAGTAAGCACCAAAGTCAAACCGCCCAACAGCAAACAGCTCCAGCGAAGTGCTTGGGCTCAGCTCCTTTGTGAGCTTTCCATTGCCGATTCTGACGCACCGGCGGCTCAACAGGCAGTTGTAAGCCCCTTCGTTCGCCTCCTCCGGGAACTGGAAGTGCCACCTGTTCTGGGTGGTCGGCTTCCCGTCGGTGCACACCGTCTGTACTGTGAGGTTTGACTGCTCGGGCTGGGCCACGTAGCAGGTGGAGTCAGGGACGTTGGGAACGGGCGTGGCAGTCGCGGAGCCTCTCTCAATGAAGAGGCCTTCATTTTCAGGTGGGATTCCACACCTGCAGCGAGAAGCGCAGGCCAGCGTAGCCATTTGACAAGCCCACAGAATGAACCCGCAGGCCTGCATGCAGCACTTGTACCAATGCAATTCTGACTTGTTTCTGAACTTGAAACATTACGAACCGTAGTGCACATGTCGGCAAACTTGAACATTTTATTGTGAGAAAGGACACGGCAGCAATGCAGCACCTGGCAATGTCCCGAGGACTGGTGGCAAACGGCTGCAGAAACACAGTCAAGTATGGATTGTGTCATTTCACTGTTATGTAACTTTCTAAGTAGTTACAGCTAATTGTTGCAATTATCACTATTTTGATAGCATTGACGGCACCCTTTCAAAGGCGCAGTCCAATTCTAACACAGCATGCACTGCTACTACATTTATTCACCACCTGAAGATGATTCAAACGCAAAATGGCATTGTCTGCAGTCGCAAATTGGACTGACCAAAATGGCTGTGTCCCACCTGCACTCTGGGCAGTCCCTGCTCTCCATCACTTCGATGCCCAGCCCTTTGAAGATGCAGGCTGAGACTTCGGGGGTGTATTTGATGGGTGGGCACCCGTTGGCCTTGGTGCAACCCCTGAAGAGGAACTGAGGAGCCTCGCTCGATATATTCAGGCAGGAACGCAGGTTGTTGATGATAAAGCACAGCTGGCCCATCCTGGCAAAGGTCACAGTTGATAGCTGTGACTGTGGGGGGCAGTCCGATGCAAGCGCAAACAGGATGTCGGCGCCCTCTGGCACTTCCAGGAGCCTCAGCCGCTCTTGGGTAATTACCACGGGCTGAGATTGCAGTGAAGCTTGCCCCATTTGCTGGCCAGCAGCAGCCAACAGCTGCCCGCTCACCCACACAGCAGCCACAATGCAAACAATGCCATGCAGGGTGTTGGGCCACATGACGTGGCGTGCCCTTGGCTAACCCCTCTGCAATCTGCAGCATGGAAAATTTGGCGTAAGAATGGGTTGGACACAGCCCACAGCACTGGTGACCTCGAGTCCTTGGCTTGCTGGGGTTGGAAAAGCACTGTTTCAAGCAGTTGTTGCAGCTGTACACTTCTACTTGTTGTTCAAAAGTTGTTGATCCACACTGAACTCATGCTGCTTTCATTCTGCATAAGGCGACATAAAATCAACCCACGCAATGCATCACCAAGTCATCAGCAACTCAAACGCAGCCAATTGCGCTTTGGCACATCGGATCCCTCAAATTATGTCAGTCCCAAAACAGCGTTCAAAAGTGCTCAAGTTTGGCAATCTGCATGGCTTGTAACAACAGACGTAGCAGGACTCGACATTTCCTTACAGTTTTCCAAGCGGAAAGCAAATCCACGTGATGGGAAGGGCCATTTCGCTGTTTCTTGTTGATGCAATGCTGGAATTTGCTTTAATGGCAAGACAACATTCACGACAACAATCTAACTGGAGGCAAAAGCACATTCCACGACGTGTTTTGCTTTCTGCTATGAAGATAATCTTCGGCTCCTGCCTGGTCAGCAGGTCAGCTGGACTCTTCCTTGCACGAATCATGCAAGTCGCCTTCCAAAACCGGGAATTCAAAGTTCGGTGATTCCGCAGTGCTGAGTGCGACAGCATTTGACTGGCAACCCAATCACGTCGACAACCCTAGCGAGCGTTGTGAACTCATGCATATACACCCATGTGCTCCCACTTCACAGCCCGACCCCGGGCGCTGCTAACATCCAGACGTCGGTCGTCAAAGTCTCCCCATCATGCACGCATTGATACCTTCCCCAAAGCATCCACATACTGACGCACCGATGCATTGCTCCCATGCGCGGCGCGTCCTGCGGGCAAAAGCCCCAGGTCTCATTGCGCCGTCGATGAACAGGCGACCGCCAATTCGAATCACCGTGCCAATGGCGCCGATCATCACTGTGCGTCGCCAACGGCAGCCTCCGTCGGCCTGCACCACCCGCCGCAGCGCATCCGCCGCCGGGGGCGCCCCTGTACTATGTCCGCAGCACGCCTGGGGCAACGCAAGGTGCACCATGCAACAGCGCGCCCATCCGCGACCCGGTCGGCGCTCTGACGCCAATTTAACATAAGGGGCCATCCCTTCGCCTTCGCGGCGCCCCCCGCCGCCCTCGATCGCGATCCGTGCCGATGAAATTCAACAGGATGGCGGGCGATGGCACCCCGGGATTAAGGCAAAGCGCGTCGCCGCACTTTGCCGCACTTTCCTGAGTGAAAGGCCCAACAGACTTGTCCATCCCCGCTTCCCCCTCCAGCACCACAATGGTCCCAAGCATGGAGAATGGCCCGTCCCGACGGCTCAAAGAGCGCCGCCTTCCACCACCCTCGCAGTTGGCGATGACTCGCCACGCAGCCGGGGGTCGACGACGCCCGCGCACGCACTGGTCATTAGCATGAATTGGGGTACGCAAGGGCTCATCGGTCATCAGCCGGCGGGCCCGGGGCGGGGAGCCAATCGGAGCCAGGCGGACTCCCACAGCTCAGCTGCCGCTCTTACTCGGGCTGCGGGGTGGCGCGCGAGCGCGGCACGCCGGACGGCGGGCCAAAGCGATGAAAATTGCGCGAGGAAATGCACACAACGGCCAACAACGTCTATAGCGCCAAGGGCGACAATTCCAGCCGCCTGCCGACCTGCCGATCGTTCCCGACACCCCCTCGCCTCGCCTCGGCTGCGGTGACAGCGAATCCAATCCAACCCCTCCGCGCCCTGCTCCTCCGACACCAGGGGCGAGGTGCCGACCTACCCGCATGGGGCAGCGCGTGGCCTCCCGTCCGGTCGACCGCCTCGGCCTGTCGAGGGCTGTCACTCGATCGGTGTGGGCCAGGCGATCCGCTGGCTGTCCGTGCTCCCCGCGAGGCTCCCGGACGTCCTCCTGCACCCGCCCTTGTTGGAGCCGTGACGCACGACGGGGGACACTGGCACCTCATCCGCCCTTTTTGGCGGCCAGGTCTGCCCTCGGCTTCGTCACAGCGTCCTCGTGCCTCGGGCCGGTTTATGGCCCTGATGTCGTGCGGCGAGTCATCGGAGTGAGGGGGGCTCCATCGGGGGGGCCGCCGCTCTCTTGCTGGATCGATTAGGTCAGTCAGCGCACAGCATAGCAGAAGGGTTCAACGACGCCAGCGGGGAGTATTGCCCTGTATTGTGCCGGGCCGTGCGACCTTGGCCGGGGTTCGTCGCGGGGGAGGAACCGAGGGGAAGGCAAGGCCAGCGAGGGGGCCGGGGTACGGAAAAGGTGAATCAACGCCATGTGGGAGTTGCTCGGGTGCTGTCCTGCGGCTTCCGATGCCTGTCGCCTCGTGCACTGCTTCGCAGCCTCTGTTCGATATTTGTGAGACAACCATTCTGGTTTTTCTTTGTGTGCTTCGTTGGGGAGTTTGGTGAGCTATCGGCCATTTAAGCTCCCTTGCTTTCTGACAGGATTGTCGATTGAGAGAACAAGAATGACGGAGTTTCTTGAGCTCACTGACACGTAGTTAACAAATTTGCAGACAGTGAGTGCGTCCGCCACAAGGCCTTCAAGGATGCCAGGGAATTTTAGAAGCATCCGGCTCGATCAAATTGTGGGTGGCTGACAGGCGCAAGCAAACGTGGTGGAAGGGTAGGGTTTTGATCCCAAATCAGCGGGAGACAGGCACGCCCAAGACACGATGGGGACAAAGAACACAGAGTGTACTCTCACCACAGGCTGTCGAGCAGCTTGGCCACGTATTGGTCTCTCAGTAGTACAGAGGGGCCAAGCAGATACCATTTTCCAGCAATGCGCAAGAGCAGAGGGAGCAGCATGTAGTATTATAGCGCAACATAAAGATACGTCGTCAACATACATGACACAACGTGCATGGCCAAAACAGGAAGTAACAGACGAAACCGAAAGCAACCAAAAAAATGCCGGTATCGCATTTGGTTCTGTGTTCAGTCGGGTCGAGGATGGGCGCCAGACTGACGGTGGCGTATCATTTCGGTTACAGAATACCACAACATTTTGGGCAATTAGAGATTTGCAACCATCGCGGTGTGGGTTGCTCCTTGCGCCTCGCCCAGAGGGCGTTGAGAAGATGCCTAAGAAGTCAATACTGGGTATCGGCTGCAAACTTCCTCTAGCTTAGCATCTTATCGACGCAGAAAACTGGCGTCAAAAGTAGTGAATTTTTGAGGAAACATCTGTTGCAAAAGAGACTGTGGCGGTGCAGATGAAAAGGGCTGAGGCGCCGCTGATGAGAGTCTTGTGCCTCCAGTCAGGGTGCACGTTTAGGGACGGCAAGGGCAATGGCGGCAGGACTCTTCCGGCTGCGACCTGCACGTGGCGGCCAAAGCTGTGCAATAAGTCAGTGCAACAACTGGTCAACCTAACAATGCTCGTCAGCATCGCTTTGGATGGCTTTGAATCCCAATATTTCATCCCCAATATTTCATTGGCAAGGGTGCAAGGTCATTTGATGTGGTAAGTCACAAGGTACATGTTCTGTAATGCCTCAGTGCATGGTGATGTGATGGTTAGGCACCAGTATCTGCTGTGCGTCTGTCCAATTCCGCTGGTATCTCATCATCCCTACCGCAACCGAGCTGTCCTCAGCACTGCCGTGCGGTGGTGAGCTTCTGTGATAGATAGCTTTTTTGGGAGGTCCTTTAACTCGTCAAGTCAATTTGTAGTAAGGCTCTCAGGCTTCCTGCAACCCTACGACCACTGAGGAGTGGTGGAAACTCAAGGATTCGTCCACCGCCTTCGGACAACAAAGCTCGAAGAAAGTGAGAAACCACCCGCATTTTTGTGAACTGTGAAGGAACACCGCGATGAACTGGGAATATATCACATTCAAGTGCTGTGGCGAGGCCCTCAACCTGGGAGACACATCGCCTTTGGCGCGCAGGAAAATCAGGAGAAGTGAGCCCGTGCGCTCAGCTGTTTCGACTGACACAGGACCATCTTTGTCGAACCTCATTAATTTCTCCTGGTGAGTGATCGCTAATGACTTTGGTTTGTCGCAAACAGGTGTACTTATTTCCAGAAAAGTCCGTTGGACGCCTGGTCCCAATGTGCTCGCAATTTCCATCAGACGCGCAATATGTGCTGGAATCGAGAGCCTGTCATTGTGAGTCACAATGTCTGACACGTCAGACGTGCAACGTCACCCAATAGCCATCATGTTGCGGCAGCCGCATGATAGGCAATTTGCAGGGACCAGGCACAGGAAGTGGGTGCACGTGGCGAGGGGTCCAAGCCCTTTCCAATCGTCTCCAGTCTCTCTCCACGATGTCACGATTACAGGTGCAGCCGTTAGGGCCACTCAAGATCAGCGAGATCCAAGTGTGGTTCCCTGCTGATTATTCACAGCCACATCCCCACCAAATCGTGCTGTTGCGAATTTGAATTGACGCAGACAAACGGGCCCCGTGAACGCACCAAGTGAGAGCCCGCACTGATCTCTGGGTCTGCGCTCCCCGCCAGGAGGATAAGGGAGGCAGGGCAACGGCACCCGCGTTTGCTTGCCTCACACAGCATGCGCACGCTCGCCTCGCGTTCGACACCGACCTCCACCTCCATACGCCACACCCCCCCGCACTCTCGACGCAACAAATGGACTAATCGCCCTGCCCTTCGCCGCACGCTTCACGCCGCTGAGCAGATGGAATGGCGCAGCAAAAACATGCCGCTGCCTTGCTCCAAAAACTTGCCGCCTCCAGCCTAGGGCCTGCGCCTTTGGCTGAACGGCACGGGCACTTGGTCAGCGCCATGGCCGCTATGAATGACACGCTTCCTGCATTAGGCAATGTCCTAAGCAAACAAAAGGAAAGCAAGAACACATGACTATATGCTATCATGTACCGATACATTTTTGCCCACACTAAATGCAATGACCCGAAAATCACGGCCAAGTGGCAAAGAAGCCTCCCATTCCCCGGAGGTAAACGAAAGCGTGGCAACGAGAACTGGACCGCGGAATGGAGGCCAGTCTCAATTTGTCAAAACGTGCAAAATGACGCCCCCATAATGATTAGAAAAGGCAACGAGTAGGAAATCAGACCCGGGGACTTGCAGCCACCGGCACCCCTCGTGTCCGCCTCCGGACTGTCCAGCTCCTGTACGACGCTTGCAGTTCCATTCTGGTAACACAGCGTGACCTCGTCGACAAGTCCGTCAATGCATCTGCTCATACAGAACAAAAGCCCCATCAAGTTTTGCACGAACGCTGTGCGTCTGCGACCATTCGCCTCGAGCAAACCCTTGCAACCTAATGCGCTGGCCACCACTCTTATCGTGATCCCAAGTGGCTTGCTGAACTACTACTGGTGGAAACGGCGACTGCAACATGGTGAACGTAACGCAATTTGGTCCTTTTCAACATGGTTAAAATTCAAAGACACGGTGTGGTCCCATTTCAACGCAATTTGGACAGAGTCAGAGAACGTGCCAAATGCATTCTACCAGCGCACTGGAACGTTCCACTAGCGCATTGGAGCGCAGTGCCCATTAACGTCGCACCACAGCGTTTTGCTCTCCTGTCCCGAGGTACATGTTCAAATGTACAGCCATCGGTACACATGGCCAGCGCGATTTGACCCACACCCGTGGACGTGACTCTGCTGCTCACGGCACAACGGCAGTTTGCCATTAGCGGAGCTGCACCTTCAATGGCGGTTTTTGTAGGAATCTTGCGTCATCTCACAGGTGCGATGCACGCAAGCTTATGTCATAAGGCATGCAAGGAAGTGCTCCCCCAGCGTTCAAACGAAGTCCTCCGTAATTCAGTGTCGTCGATGCGGAAGCGCAGGCGAGCCCTTTCCGGGGACACCAAAGAGCCTACGCTAGGGTGACGATCGCAACAGGGGGTATTACCCATTATCGTCTTAACACATTAATTGTTTTGACATTGGGAAAGTGACAAAAGGGGATCCTCTGCGGGGGTGCAAATGAACAAAGAGGGTCCTCTGGCCACCCCCTTGTACATTACGAGCTGGCCGACTGGCGCCAGACCGGCGCTGGTCTGCAACCCGGTCCTAGTAGGGCGACCCCGCAGAGAACCCTTTTTTGTCATTTGGATGCGGGTAAAGGGCCCCTTTTGTCAATTTCCCTCTTAAGGGGGTTGTGGATGTACTTCCTCCGTCCCAGATTAATTGTCGTCTATGATTTTGGGGCATCATTTCTACATTATTCACGCATCTATTTTTAACAAAATTTTGTCTACGGTAGTGTTTTTGAGTTGGGAGTACACCATAAAAATTTCAAGTCAATCCATTAAGTATTGAGGATCTGGCAGTACTTTGTATCAAGGCTCTTTTTATATAGTAAATCTCAATATTTGGGGTCAAAAATGACCAAAATTTACCTTCGCCTTGCGCTCAAAAAAGTCATGTCTCACTTTTTCTTCTTGGAAATTGATATTCAAGGTTTTTGAGATGCAATCTTTTCAATTTTGATCTTGTTTTGAAATTCTGAGGCCGCCCTCATAAGAAATTTAGCCTTTCAAATAGATGACAATTAATCTGGGACGGAGGAAGCATGTTTTTCTGCGAGCTTTCTGAAGGCTGAAGTCTACAACGCACAAGCGCTGGCAGATGCACGACACTTCTTGTGCTTTGATTTTGTAGAAACTCTTTGCAAAATGAAGACATTGGCAGCATCTAGTTGGAAAAAATGAACCCTGAACGCAAGAACAAAGCCCTATTGACGTTTTTCATGGCTGAGCTGTGGAAAACCACAGTCCGAAAAATGGCCAGGCTACCATTTTCGGACTCGTCAGGCCCTGCCATTTCCGATTTTGCCAAAAACATACATTGCATGCACCTCATTGCATCGCGACCGTCACAATGACCTTGCACATCGAACACAGCCCATCAATCACAACTCGCGATCGTTCCCAAACAATTCTACAATTTGCTGACCCATGTAGTGAGGGGTCATTGTGTCGCAGTCATCATTTATGGCAGCAAATGCACCAACTAAACACAAAGTACTGTCTTGTGATCTCAAAATAACATGACAGCCACTTTGCTCCGTGCGTGCAGATTCAACGCAAAACAACTTTATTTTTAGGCACATGTTCAGAAACCAATGCAGTACTCGCTCCTTTGTGTCATGTATGTGAGCGTGCATGTTTGTGGAATGCCCAGAATGAAGTAAAAGTCCAGAGAAGCTAACGATTTGGAAAGAATGAAGTGTTTAGGCTTATAAGCCATGTCTTCAGACTTCGCACTACACGTCCTTTTTTGATGGGTTTTGAAGCTGCAAACACAATCAGGTCATTGCTCATAATGCTTCATGTATTTCACGGAGACCAATAGCATTTAATGATACACCAAGGGCAGGGGTGGTCGTCTACGTGGCATTGCAAAAACCCCACAAACCCCCACAGCACCCCCAAGAGGGAAATTGACAAAAGGGGGGTCCTCCGCCGGGGTTCATATGACAAAAGGGGGTCCTTTGTGGGGTTGTCCCTAGTAGGACCAGGTTGCAGACCGGCGCCGGTCTGGCGCCGGTCTGCCAACGCGTCTAATGTACAGGGGCCGGTCAGAGGACCTCCTTTTGTCATTTGCAACCCCCGCAGAGGACATACTTTTGTCACGGAGGAACCCCATTTTGTCATTTTCGCTTTAACATTAATAGTATACTTCAATGGGTGGTAGCAGCCACGGAGGCCAGTTCATAGGGTGCTTTCCATGCAAAACCAGGGTTCCCGTGGACGGGCAGTTTCCAAGAAAAGCGTCATAAGCGGTGCTGCTACGGAGGAGAGCATGTTTTCGCTTGCAATGGAAACCGGTGATTTCGACGGCCATCGTGTCCTTGAAGGGAGCGCCCCTTTTTGAGGCACAGACTTGCCGCGAATTCAACTGCATCGCGATTACGATCGTCATGCACTTGAAAGGCAACGTCTTGCCAATGTGCTGAATGGCATTTCGGGAGGGAGCTACTTATTCCTGAGCCCCTGCGTCGTCTGGGATACGATCGATCATATACGATATCGTGGCGACATCCATGCTGAATAAACACCGCCCTCTTTTCTTGCTGCATGTACCTTGGCGGGGCACATGCAATTGACCGATTCACACGTAAAAATTCGACCATTTGACACGGTGTAAAATCGTGTGAAATCGCGTAAGAATCGGGTGCTTTGGAGCATGATTTTACACGATTGGTAAATCCTGTACTCTTCAGCCCTGTGTAGTACACGAAAGTGGTCCACATTACCACCATGGACAACGCGATAAAGAGCACGGTTTTACACGATTTCAACCGTGTACCAGCTCCAGCCGTGTGCTTTGCAATGAGTACACGATTGGTACACGATTTTTACACGCTTTTTACTCGCATAACACGGTACACGATTTGCAGGACCATGTACTTTGGACGGTTTTTTACTAGTGCTTGTTCAGCAGAGGCCATGCTCGGAAGGCATGGCTGACTCGGCTGGCAAACGCCCACGGGAGGATGACACAACAACTGCCTGTGGATCATGCATCAATGACGCTGAAGACAAGCAATTAAGCCCCCTTACAGACTGCAGGGCGAAAGGTAGATCCCCATGTCGCTTGCAAAAGATTGGCCAATTCCCCAAGTTCATACACGTGCTTAGATTGTGCCTATCGATGAAAATGGTGAGTGCCAATAGTGGTAACACTGGCTGCATCAGTGGTAACCCTTGGCTATACACACGAGTTGTGCCAAGATGAAGCCCAGAAACATCTCTGTCTTTTCAGGCAAAATGCTGTGTTTGGACTCCGCTGCTAGAGAAAACTACACAATGCTATCTTACAACACACCAGCGGGGGTGTATGGAACCTGGCTCACCTGCGGCTAATAATACAGTCGTAGGGCTTGTCATTGGCCTTCTTCGGGAACTTGAACGTCCACTTGTTCACCGAAGTGGGTCTGCCGTTTGTGCACACCGTTTGAACTGTGAAGTTGAACTTTTTGGGCTGCGCAATAAAGCAGTTGGAGTGTGGCACATTTGCAATGCGTCTGGAGCTCGTAGACGCCTTTTCCACAAATAGGTGGTCATTGCCAGGTGGAATGCCACACCTGCAGCAGCGAAGGAAGGTGAGTGCATACGGTTCTTCATCCGTCAATTTTTTTCCATTCTCGAATTTCTTGCAGACGCAGCCTGAAGGAGATGCAACCAACGTCTGATGACTTTCTGTCACAGTTTTACATACACGCAGAAAGCCCAAGGGGAATTATGGGTTGCACAACTCGTCCATATACTTCTTGGCATCAGCTTTCTTACTTTTTGAAAGTGCCACAAACGCACTGTCCAACGGGCATGTGACATACTACATGTTGTATCCGCAGGTACATGCAAATGCCCCGTGGACAGAAATGAGTGAGAGCATCATGAGTGGAGCATCATGTTATACTTCTTGGTCCAGGCCTGTGGTCCTGACTGCAAGTGAACTCTCCCAGTTTCACTTAGGTAGAATGGTATAGGTGGTAGGAGGTAGGATGGTATTGGACATTGAACACACTGGCACTGGGTGAAGCTGTGTTTGCCAGAGTGGGACAACCCAGTGACAAAAAATCCATCACCCCTGTGAAACTCACTGTGCTTATGAGACGACCGTTGCGATCCTTTGCATGCTCCACTGATAAAGGATTGTTGATGGACACTGTATCAGCCAGATTCAGCTTCTGCACTGTTGGCACTTTCTCACTTTTCCTACAGGCATCTACCTTTGGGAGTGTGGCACAGTGCTGCCCGAGCTGTTGAAGCCAATTGGAAAACAACAGATGAAATGCTGAAACACGACATACAGATGGGAACAGAATGGCAGCTGCAACCGGCCTGTGTGCAAGTCAACATCTGCTTGTCTTCCGGCACCACCATAGTCTATCTGACTGGCCAATCCTTTGCCATTCGACATCTTGTTGAGCATAATGGGCGGAAGGCTAAGGCACTGCGGACTGCTAAGCACTACCAAGAATAACAAGGCCGAAGTACTAAGTATGTGTGTGCCAGCTATCAAGTGCCCCACTTGTTTTGCCCAGGAGGTGCCATCCAGTGGCGCATCTGGCCGTTGTGCATGGGCCCAATACAGTGCCATTCCTACCTGCAGCCCTCGCAGTCCCCGTTCTCCAACACGCTGATCCCGAGTCCCTCCAGTATGCAAGCCGTCTTCTCGGGGCCGAAGAAATGCGACGGACAGCCATCCGCCTTGGTGCACCCCTTGAAGACGAACTGCGGCGCGTCTTGGGAGATGTTCAGGCACTTGCGCATGTTGCTGATGATGAAGCACTGCTGGCCCATCCTGGCGAGCACCACGGAGTCCAGGTCCTGGGGGCAATCCGACGCGAGCTGAAAGAGGATGTCCGCACCTTCAGGCACCCCGAGAGACCTCAACCGCTTGGAGTTCAGCTTCGCCTTGGTCGCCAGGAGCGCTCTGGATTGGCTGCCCCATAGCTCACCGGCCGTTGGCGACGCCTGTCCCAACAGCAAAACGGCGGCCACGACGAGTCCTGCAATGGGAGCCGTGCATGACCGCATGGACCGACGCCCCTGGTGCCTCGCCCTGCGCACCTGCTGCAAAAATGCAGAGATGGACGAGGTGGCTGCCCGGAAACTCGTGTCAGATGTGCGGGGGCATTGGATAAGTCCATGGCAAGCAAGCCGTTGCCCACTCACCCGCACAGTCACTGCCAATGTCGCGGTGCATAGCAGGCATATATACGCATGTCGGCCACTGCCGCCTCCGAGTTCAGACGACGACAGCTCGGCGTCGCCCTGCAGCTTCGCGGGGGTGCCTCGGCCAGCCGCACGTCGATCGCATACAAGCGCTGGCTGCACGACGCCCGACAGCCATCCCCGCCTGAACGACTCGCTGTCCTGAAGGCCCGGCCCGTTGGCGCACGCACAGTTCCGCTTCGCTCAGGACAAGGGGAGGCGCCTCGCCCGCGATAACTTCGCGACGCTCTGCAACGCCCTCGAACTTCCCTTTGGCTCCCCACCTTCGCCGGCTCGTTTCCGCATCCACGCCTCTCGCGCGACTCGTTCAGAATCGACCCGTCACCTTCGACGCGATCGCCAACGGCCGGGCAACGGCGGCGGCCGCCTTCCGGCCTCCATTGCCTTCTTGGACAAACGCCGCAACAGCCGATGGCCCGTGTCGCGCGTCGCGAGTCCGGGCCCGCGCGCCTCGCGCCCTCCCCGCGTGCGGGCGCCCAGAGTAGCGGGAACAACAGCAAGCGCCAAACAGTCACATGCGGTGTCATCGCCCCGAAGGGCGCAGCGCCCTGGGGAGGCCAAACTCGGGTAAGGCAGCTTCTGCAGCGCGGCGCCCGGCACTGCCGTCGCAAAGCGGTCGTCGCTTCCTCACCCCGACTTCGCCCGTGGGGCGCCCTGTCGTAAGACCGCCCTCTGGCGCTCCACGGTCAATACACCGGGGTAGCGGTACCGCTCACGCCGCGCCCTGCGTCCCCCTTGACCTGGTCCCCGTGCCCTCCTCCCCCCACGCGGCGCGGCCTGGTCCCCCAAAGGGCCCCAGGCGACGCCCCGGGCGACGTTGGCGTCCGGCCTGGCCGCAGCGCGATCACGGCCCCGGCCTTGACCCCGTGGGGCCTCAGGGATGCGATGGGGCGTTGCGACGACGCAGGGCGATCCGCGGGCTCACCGGCACGCCGCCCCGCTCGCCGGTGCGGGTCGCCGCCTTCACCCGCGCGCGCACCGGCGCGCTCACGGTGGCCTCGCCAGTCACGGTGACCCCCACGGCCACCTGGCCTGCGCGGCCATGTGGAGCTGGGAGCAGGGCATGACTGAGGGCGTCGCGCCCGCCGCGTCAGCATCGGCGGTGGGCGGGGGGAAACTGGGGCCTTGGGCCACGGTACGGCGGCGGGCTGAACGGGATGGGGCACGGGGAAGGGGCGCGACGGCGGAGCAAGGCGGTACGGTCGCTGCGCAGGAGCGTGTGCATTCGATCTGATGCGGCTGAGACACTATTTTTAATTTATATTTTTAATTCATTTTTACGCTATTTTCAATAAGAATGGATTTAGTGAGTTTGATGCGTGAACATGAAAATATGTTAGTTTAGGGCGTCCGAAAGGAGAAGGGATCTCTACTGAAAAGAGAGGGCGACTAGCTAGATGACGTGGAGAAGGGAAGACATCTGTGTACAGGGCGTCCGAAAGGAGAAGGGATCTCCACTGAAAAGAGAGGGCGACTAGTTAGATGACGAGGAGAAGGGAAAACAACTGTGTACAAAGACGGCCGATCGGGTGAACAAATCGCCTCCAAGCCACAGGTGCTGGGAGCGTATCTGGGCACTGTACGGTTCCCAAACCATAGCAAACCACATCGCCCCTTACACACTGCCTCTGCAAGCGAACCACTTGCAATCCTCTTGCCCGGTAGCACAGCCCATGCTGTATGGTGGGGAGCCTCCATGTACATCCCCACGTGTGAGGTAAGAAAGGAACCGATCGTAGTCGAATGCGATACGACGGATTTCCTTCTCCAGAACCTTTGGTGTCCGACCCTGGCGCATTGAAGCCACTCTCCATTTTGGAGACAACTGCTGGCTTCGCGCACATCAACTGATGTTCGTGATGGAGTTGCAACACAATCAGCGCGCGGCGACTGCTGTATCAGCAAGCAGCTGCCCAGAAACCAACAGCCCTGAATCACTGAACTGTCGGCCATCATTCTATATCGCCATTTTCCTCCCGTTCAGACAGTGGACGCTTACCCCAGTTGCGATTCGAACCTTTAGAGGATACGGCATTCAAGATGCGCTCAAGATTCGTTCACGGATTCATGGCTTTCAAGTGTCAATACAACTGCAATACATTTGGACCGATCAGTGCATTCCGCAGTAGCCAGTCGGCGTTCTCCTTGCAAACTTGTGGCCCTCGCCTCCACATATGGAGGCTGTTGCATTGGCTTCGTGAATCAGCTCATTCAGAGTTTCCGAGGTTCTGGGCGTGGGTCCATTCACATCCCTGTCACCCCACCGTTCCGGCAACGATTATTTGCTGCATCCGCATTGGCCGGCCAGCACGTGACACGCACTGGATGGATATTCGCTTTACTTTTTTACCACTACCGTTGGGTTAGTGCCAACATGATCGATTGCTCAGAACACTCATCATTTGCTCAAGCAACTCTTCTGTATCCCGATGTCCCAACTGCAGATACAGACCTCTAGACATCGCAAGGAGAAGTCCTGCCTCTTGGGAGCCATTCCACTTCAGAGCTTCTTAGTAACGAAACACTGGCATATTTACACTTGACCTTGCTCCATGGCAACATGCCCGTTGGCGTGGCCGTCACTACGACCAATCAAAGCTTGAAGTTCTCTCAAAAAGCTCTGCAAGCTACACAGTGAAATGAACATTTCCATCTTGTGCTACAAACGTGGAATACTACTAACTTGGGGTGCAGATCCAACAAGCAACACAACGTGATCAACGGCGGCCCCGTCAGCAGGGGCCCTTGCATCGAAGCCACAGTGCAGCGAATCAACGCCGTTCCCAGAGCACGCCCATGGCCCCAAGTGCGGCGCCATGCGCTTGCTCCAAAATCCGGCCCACACCAGCGCAGGGGATCCGCTGATCTGCAGGCATCAATTGCGCTCGCTTTAACATTTTGTGTCAGCAAATGATATGTATCGGGAGAAATGCCGCGAAGGCAGGCGACCAATCACCCTGCTGGTCATTGCTCGTTCAAAGAAGTCTCTTAAGACATCCTGCACAACCGCCCTTCATCATGGCACTGCCAAAGAGCGGCGAGCGCCCATGGTGCGGGCCGGCTACGGCAACATCAAGTGCCTACCCCAAACCGGGGCTACTGGTGAGCTGCCCGTCGATCCACGCCGCGTGTTCCCTAACCCAGTCCGCAAACTTGTCGACCTCGAAAGTCCAGACTGCCAGGTTGCTCTCGTCGTCGGTCGTGGCGCCCTCCAACAGCGGCGCCTCATGCCACCTGCGCACCGCGTCGGCAAGCGTCAGGATTCAAAACAGCGCGCGCCTCTTCTCCACACTGCAACCTGAATCGACTTCCGTCCAAAATTGGCAGCCACCTGGTGTCGTTTGAACATAATCTGGCTCTGCCTCACACAGATGTCCGATGCCTTCCATTTCCGGACATGAATGGGCCTGAAGGTCACCTGCTCTAGAGTATTACTGCTAATGAATCTTAGATTTTGGCGCCCTGGTGGCTTTCATGACCCCTTGGTGATTTCCGCATCTGGAAGTGATAGGTATCGGACGAACCTCCCATGGCGGTAGTGGAGGTCGGTCAGGAAACAGAACAGCGGCGCTCGCATTTCGTATGAATGCAACGTTGTCCGCATTCGTGGCGCAATTGGTTGAAGTCATCGACATGTCCGGGGGTGCCAAGCATGGCTTGCTTCGACGCCATTCCCAGTGCACCAAGTTCTTGGGCAAGGGGAGCGAGCGGGGCTGAGGACGCGCGTGCCAGATTCCGCGCGCTCCACCCACCTCTTGTAGTTTCTCAGGGCGGCTTCCCGGATCTGGCCCTTGAGCCCTTCGACGAGGCCCACCATGGAGCCTGTGCTCCATGGGCCCGCCCGAAGCTCCTGCCATCGACCCGCCACGGAGGCCTGGAACTCGGGGTCCTGCACAGTAAGGGATCATCTTTGGCACGGCGACAGCGCGCGAACGTTCGTGTGCAAAATATCTGGGCGGTGTTTTACCCGTTCCAGATTCCACGTAATCTGCGAAGATTTTTACCCGTTAACGAGGCACAATGCGTGCCTGCGAAGCGCGGCTTGCGGAACGAAGACACGTGAGTTGGCAACAGCATCCAGGGGTCTCGTCGCCCACGTTAAGATTCAAAATGCCGCAGTTTGGACATTCTCGAGCGCGAACACGGGGAGCGTGTTTCTCGCTGCAAATACGCAGTCTATCAGCCGGTTGTTTCTGTCAGCCGATGCAACATTGCATAGGCAGAGAGATCCTGACAAGGGGCTGAAAGATTGTCCAAGCTTACCAAAGAGACTCGAAGAAGTACTGAAGGGGCTCAAATTGAGAAAGCGCAAGACACGGACCTGGCAATTTACGATCGCCGTTGCTCGGCGACAGAAGCACAGGAAGTGCAACAGTGCCGGAGACAATCCCTATGGTCATGCGAGGCAGCACAGAGTGAAAAAACATAACTATTTCATGCGGATGCACTCGTGCATTCCAGCATCCACATGCGTCATAACTGTCAGTGCTAGGTACATCCGCATAACGACGGGATGGACCCAGCTGCAGTGGTCATGCGCCCCTCCGCGGAATGATGCACATGTCCATTGCGGAGAAAACGTGAGGCGTTGCGCTGACACTGACTTGCACCGACGTCTGTCCCACCGCCGACGCACCAACATCAGCATCATGAAGTACTGCGAGGTCCCGTCGTCCGGATCCACAACGCATCGCTCCCTGTCGATGCAGATGTTGTACCGCCAGCCCTCAGGAGAAATGGCACTCCCGCCGCTTATTCCAGTGCTCTCCCCGTTGTTCTGGTAGCCCTCGATGGGATAGCCGCAGCAGTAGCCGTACGCCTCGTTGTAGTCCCAGGCGGGGCCCGCGGCCAGGGGCCCTCCAGCGTCCTGCGGAAGCGAGGGAGGTTGAGAGGGATTGAAAACGAGCGGGTGGGTGAACACCGGTGCATCTGGGCCACAAGACTGCCATCAAACTGGACCGTGCGTTTTAGAGGTGACACACCAATTCATGGTGTGCTGAACTCAACTGATGCATGCAGCGCTCTGCTGAGATTGTGTTCAACTGCGACACATTGTTCTTTGGAATTGTTTGTGTCACATTCAAGTAGGCAGTGTCGTGATGCCAAGGGCGTCTTTTAGCTCTAAAAGAATAATGGCACATTCCATTATTCAACTGTTACCATGCAGTGGCAGAGGCTGTTCCAAATGGAGAATCTTCGCAGAGAGAAATGCGCCTTTGTACGGAAAAATACATATACTGTTGCCAAAGAATTCGGAAGCGCTTTCATGCATATACGCGACATATATGTCTTGTGAAAGGCACGGAGATGGTGTGCAATACAGATCTAATTCAAACCTCTCGTCCGCCTGGTACCAACTGGGTTTGGTGTAAGACAGAACGCTAAAACATAAGCCAAGGCTGTGCCGTTCTGTTTGGCGTCGAAAACACCCTGTGTTCTCATAAACGAATGTGCATTCCTCGGGCAAACAACCCAGACATACGCCTGTGCGGAGATCCCTGGTTCATTCTTGTTTGTGGAAAACGCAGATGCCGCAATACATGACCCATATGACCCTATGCAAAATAAAAAAGCGCGAACCTGATGGGACATTATCTGGCAGCAACTAGTAACTCCTTCCATGTTGCAACTCAACAAATGCATATCATAAATATAATGCACAAAGTTTGGACAGAAACTGTGCAGAAATAGTTCAGTGCTTCTATTCTTAACATTGACATCATTTACGCATGTCAGATCGCCATGAAACCGCACCTTGTAGTAATATGTGGATCCCCTGTACCCGTCAGGGTTTTTCGTCATTTCTGTGATTAAGAAGTAGTCCACAAAGGTGCCTTCGTCAATGTACCTCGTCCATTGATTCCGATCCTGTGACTGCAGCGCCTGCTCCATTTCGCCCATGTAGCTGCCATGCAAGCGATTGCACTCACTGAGGTCAGAGTAGCGCAGTTTCTGTGCCAGCCGCAATGATCAGAGCGCAATGTTGCAACTGCCGTGCGTCCACTCTTTCATAGCCACAGAGCCTGTCTTTAATTACTTCTTTGTAAGGCACACCTGAAGGGCTTCGGCTGTGCCAGCACGGACAGCGGCAGATTTGCAGCGGCACATTTCAATGTGAGCAGGGCGCTTTTCAAGTGGCACATTCCTTGAAGCCAAAAGCACGAAGTCTGTTCTGCGCCACTGCTTGTCGAACAAACTCAACTTGTGCAGTGACGAAAACCACATGTGGCCACATTCATATTATAGCGGTCAGCTGCGCCAGGTCCCCAGTACGTTCACAGGCCTGTCGCGCATCGCGACATTCTGTTCAAGAAGAGTGTCAACGGTGGTGCGCACAGCACGGATAGAGTGCTTGCGCTGAATTTTTGCTGGTCCCGCTACCGTGGCATCTTTCCACTGCTCTTTTCTTGATGGTTCCTTGCTTCCAGGGCTCATCATCAAGAATGATCTTGATCGAAGGGTGGCAAGCCGCATGGTACTTGGTGATTTGCATGAACAAAACCCGCAAATATGAGGTCAACATTGAAAATTTGTTTCAGTGTTTGCACAGCAATGCAAATTCCAGGAATTTTAATTCGACAGTCTAATTATTATTATTCGTTGAATTTCCACCAATGATGGCAGAACTGGGCCAAGCGGAACGATTGCCAGTTTTTCTCGTCTTGAATTATTGTTGCGATACATCTCTATGGGCCTTCCCATGTCGCTATGTAATAATACATGCATTAGAGTAGATACCTGGGGGTCCAAAATTCATTCATACTTCCCTAGCGGAACCTATCTGTTGCTGCATTCTGAAGGTTATCAAGCTGTGCCAACTTCATGGCGATCATCTCCCAGTAGGTTTGAAACATAAAACACCACGCCAGGGCACTGCACACCTGCCCATCCAGTCAAGCTGTTCCTGCGACACTTTGGTCTTCTTTGGGTACACGCAGACAAACTCCAGCTTTGTGTAGGTGGATACAATTTTCTTGTCACCCTCGTCGAAGTTGTCGTTGTCGTATTTGAATATGTAGCCGCCTGCAATGGCGCGACAGGTGCAGGGAATGAGCCACAAACGAGGGGCACTGTGTGACGGACGTAGAAGAAACGGCCAGGCTCGGTGTTTACGCCGTAGACACACAAGGTATTTACAGTTTATGCATAAAAATAGTTTCTACGTTTTTGCGCGTAAACATTTGTAAATACAACGAAATACAGAGTTGTGTATGTAAGTACAGTACATACAGACTTAGGGAGTCCGGGAAGTGGCAGGCAGACGCGCTGGAATGGGCAGAAAACGAACTTTTGTTCCATGCCGTCCTTTCCCTTGTCGAAGGCGAGGTGGACATTGCGTTGCGGATGCTGGAGATGGCTGTCGGCTTATCATTGTACGTGACTTTCTTCGTGTAACCTGGGTGTCCCAACGAGCCGCAGAAACGTAAAAAACCCGTAAAAATAGCACCTTTCGCAAATGTACAATTTTATTCATGGAAACGTGAACGTAAAGCCGTAAACGTAAACGTAAATACCAAGCCTGAAAACCTCTGCCAATGTTTGCGAATGACATTAAAATCACAGCCAGGACAACCCATCATCATATTGGGTTCTATCACCTGCGAGCATGAAGCCAACAGGGTCTTGCAGAGCGTTGCGAACGCCATCGCAAGGGATTCCGTGGTTTTCCGCTGCTGAATGCTCCTGAAGCATTCAACAGCGGAAAACAACATATTGGCGATGCCGGCAGTGGCATCTCGGCACTAAGTGTATCGCACAAGCAGATTGTGGTGGCGTCGGCAAAAAATGTCAAGATAGGATCGCAGGCGGCACCCCAAAAATGGGATTTGATGGTTCCCACTGACCGGAAATGTCACCCTCGTTTTTCTGAACGTCCACTCTGTTCTTGTCCCTCTTGATTTTCTCCATGGCGATGTAAATGCCGTTGTAATGGTCGATCGACAGCTGCCTTCCGTCCTGGAGGTATCACAGTGATGGCAAAGCTGTTTAAAATCTGGAGAGACTTCGCAATTCTCTTTTCAAAGTATGCACTGTTTCTAATCTGACAGCTCCCAGGAGTTTTCAACCTCGTACTGACAACCTTATTGAAGTGGCAATTAACTTGGAGACATAGAGACCTGGCAGGCGCGTAGTCATTAGTACAAAGCATCATGGGCATTCGCCTGTGTGTCTCCATGACTGGATCGCAAACAATAGACCATTCCAAAGTGCTTTTTGTCAGTGTTTCAGAACTCTCGAAATTGGTGGTGGAAAGAATGATTGAATGTCACCAGACTGCGCCCTTGGACAGTTACGTTGATGCCACCGTCACCGATGCTATGAGCAATTTTTCATTGCTTGCACCGCAGATCAGTGTTCGGCACTGTGGGGCGTATTCGGCGACATCTCTGCTAGAGCCCTTTCGTATCCCACACCATGCTCCAAGAGATCTATACCCGTGATTGGATGCCACGGCGCATGTACCAGAGAGAAACGAAGGGCGGGAATAGATGCTTCAGGCCCACGCTGGTGCCATCCAACTCTTCGGTGTTGCCCACCACGGCCAGAACAATGAGCCGAACCTTGCAACCTAAACCATGCTGGCAGCTGGCTCCACGAATGGCACATCATCCCCTCTGTTCTGCTCTCCACACGATTTGCATAATCTCTAACCCCACTCGAGAGAATCCTGTTTTCTGCCTAAACCTCTCTTTGCCACAACTGTGCTATCTCTGGTACTCAAGCAATACGAGCAACGACAGCTCTGCCCAATACTGATGGAACATCGAACATTGGCCCAACGGCCGACTCTGACACTTGAACTTCGACATTACAAGTTTCCATTGCATGTGCCGGTGACATGACATTCATTTTCGGATTCACTGTAATGAGCAACAGCACCTGCGCAGGCCCAGTGGCATGCCCAGCGGGTTGTGCTGTGCAATATGTGCGAATATGAGATGCCCGGGCAGGCCCAAGGAAAATGCCGTGTGGTCGTCTCACCTGAACCAAGAACACCTCGCAGTACTTTGTGAGGGAGGCGTATCTCCCCATAGCCCTGGCAAGTGCCATTGTGAGGTAGTTTTTCATCCCCAGCGTTCTGTCCATTTCAGGTCCTGCAGCACATTTGCATCCTTGCTTTTGTGTGATAGCAGACTGCACAGAGAATTCTTTACACAAATTTGATGTCTGAGTTTTGCAGCATTGAGACTGTACCCAAACAAACGCAACAGCAGGCACGAAGGCAATCCAAATGTAAAACAAATGGAATAACGTTGTAAATATTGTTCGCTATGTTACTACGGTAGCATGTTGTGTGGGCACCATGTCAGCATCTTTTTGGCAGTCATGCTCATCATACGAGGGGTATAAGCGATGTGGCTCGCAGTCCAAAAGCAGTTTCTGTAAGGTACCCAGACGGATTTCAAACATCTGCAAAGTCAAGAGGCGTCTGCAGTTGTGTTGTCAAACACCAGATTTCCGTTTGCTGTGGAGAACAGGCGAACTTTCAAGTCTCCCACGCATTGCAGCCGTGCATGTGCTAATGCATCAATGGTACGAATCGTGTTTCACGAGGGTCTTGGAGCATAATCAAAACGTTGCTGTATTTGTCAATTTTCACCAGCGGAGGACACCTAGTGACGCGAATCCGTGTTGGCGGCATTGAACCACGATGCCCCATTCCCACCGTTAGTAGTCAGAATCGTTTCCATCACGAACACAACACCCTTGGATGCAAGCGAGCGAATTCGGGTGAGCAGGCCGCGAGAATCAGTGTGAAAGACGACACTCACCGTACAAAATGAAGTCGCTGTCCTCCGGAAAACCTTCCATTCAAAGCCACACAAGAGATTCAATCGCCAACATGGACAGCCACCTTGTAAACTATGGAGCCATCAAGAGCACCCCCGCACCCACACCACGGCAATCCGTTATGATGTAGCCATAGAGGACGTATGCGCTGTGCGTTGACGTGCGCACACAAGCAGAAACAAAGACAAACGTAGCAGTTCACGTGCTCTTGGGTCTCGGCTCCCAAGGGCAAGAGCACACAGCATTTCCCGAAGTCAGTGACGCGCTTGGTGCAAAGGACCACCTCTCATCAACAATTGAGAACAATTTGTGTACCACGTAACGGACAATTGATTCTTGTGGTTGAAACCCTTCCAATCACACTGCTTGGGTCTCGCTTCAGCGCGCAGCCTCTTTCCAAGGCGAACATCTTCATCACACAAACACAGGCGTAACACAATTTCAAAGTAGCTTGCAAACGTGAGTTAAAATCACATCCACTGCAAAAGAAGCATTGCTCATACGCAAATCGGAAATGAACGTTCGTATCCATTGCGGCCACTGTCTGCAGCACGAAGCTGTCTGCCCGTGGTCGCAGATTGAGCGACCGGCGTTTGTTGCCAGATGCTGGCACCCACCCATGAATGTCACGTCCATGTCGTTTCCTTGCTCATCCCGAAACTCGACAGCGAACGACTTCTTTAAGAAGTCCCGTGCAGAGGTGGAGCCTCGAATCTCAATGCCCACGCTGCCGGCGACGTCTCCTCCTGAGGAATTGAATCCACATGCGCTAAGTTCTCAAACCTCAATTCACAGGAAGGCAATCCGCCAAGCTGGTGGGTGTCATGTCATCCATTGAATCCGCGGACCGCAGTTACAGGGGAGCTAGATGCGCCGCCGGAGATCTGGAAACGCCAGAGCCGTATCTGCATCGATGCACCATTTGATGCGCTAATGCCCTATAGGGTGACAGAATCGCGGGCTGCCCCAGGTAGGAAGGGGGGGCCGTGGGAAGCCGTTGGTTCACGTGGGCCCACGTGGGACGGAATATGTAACACTAATGTTGCAATATCGATCACCAGGAAAAAAAAAGGGCCAACTAACGCGTGTTCAAACGTGTACAAAGTTTACGGGCTTTGTGTTGTTTTTGTTTCTTTAGCCTGCAGAACACTGATGAAATGCATACATATATATTTCGCATACATGTGCATATACGTATGTATTTCTGCTAGTGGATGCAGCAAGCAAGAGGCCATCCCCTTGCCCAAACTCGAGAGCCCACGAGTTGCAAGTCCAACAGCCTGCAGCGCTGTGCCCCAAAGTGAACTGCTCCGGCGCAGTCCATGTGTTAAGCAGACACAAAACCGAAGCTCACGGAAGGGCAAATGCAGCCACAGTCTCCCGGCATGTTTCTAATTAAACAGAAGCGAAACATGTGCTTGAGCCAAGGCTGCCACCTCCGAGATTCCACCCACCTGGGGCATTGCACGTGCAGGCGTAGGATTGGATCTTCGGCTCGTCCGGGATCTGTTGCCCACCGGAATCGATGATGACGACCGGCAGACTGCTGCTGAAGCCAATGCCCGCCAACAGGCCGCAGCAGTCGGATCCGCCATTCGCGAATGATACAGGAGGCGTCGGGGTTGCAGCAACTGGGGTGGCCTGCGCAGCCAACAATTCCTTTCGCTCATGCATTGCGCTAATTGTTGCAATAATTGGTTTTCAGGCAGTGGCTGAATTCTTTTGTTTCTGAGGTACAGCTCGTCGCTCGAAAGGGCGCTGAGAAACGATGGTTCATCGGAGCAGAGCGGCCAGCTGTCGTGGCACACAACAAAATAAAGCAGTCCATTTCAATACATTTCAGTCGATGTGCGAGCGCGGTCAAAATGCCCACGCTGCAGGGAGCAATTTGCAATGGCAATTATAACAATTGCAGTAACATAAGGAAATCAACTAAAATGATAATTTACAATTAGTGCATAAACAAATGAAACTTGACCAATGGATGAATAATTAATTAATATATGTGCTCATTAAAAATGTAATACGACCAGACGAAAATATCAAAACAATACAATATACAGAAAAATACAGTGAACGCAACTAGGAGCCTCGACACAGAAGAAGCAAATGGGCTCAGAGGATCCGCTACGGTGCCATTTAACGGATCGCAACAGATGCCCGACTTAGTCAGCTCAACACGGTTCAAAGCAAACTGCAGTTCATGCATTCTTGTGGCATCCAGCACCAGAAGGGACTCTTCTTCCAATAGCATCTTTGGCAGTGCTACTGTGGTGTTTGGCGCATCACTAGGAAGAAAAGGACCAAGCAACACGCGTTTAAACGTGTACAAATCTTACGGGTTTGGGTTATTTTTGTGGTTTTGGCATGCAGAACACTGACGAAACGCATACATATGTGTTCGCAAAAAGCGTTATTTCGTCCTTTTTCTGCTAGTGCATGGTGCTTTTGAGAGTGCGAGAGCGCGTCCAAGTCCCTACAGGAGGACGCCGCTTCTGCAGGTGTGCTCGTCCTGCAAGCCGGCGCCATTTCACATCACACTTACCACGGAGGCACTGGGCGCACTGCTGGGGTCACACATGTCGAATTCACCACTCGCCGTCGAACACCACTCGATTCCTTCCGACTCTACGCAGTCGTTGTACTCCTGGCCCTGCACCGTCCGCAGGCCACACACAGTCACCCAAGCCACCAAACGCAGCGGCTGGCAGTAGAAAACCATTGGCACACAAAGATGTCAAAATGCACGGCCGTCGTAACTCACTGCCGTTCCACCCGCCCGCAACGTTCGGCAGTTCATTCACTTCCCATTCTGTGCCTCCAGCATCAACACTCTGGCAATGGCAGCGAGGGGATAGTGCACCGCAACGCGGAAAGCTCGTTTTTGGAGTCGAGCAGGCACACCCACGGCCACGCAGGTGTGCCACGCATGGGCCTGGATGCGATCTACATGACGCACCGCCCGCCCATCCTCATGGGCCCCATCGCCATGGCCGAGGGGTGATTGCGCGCGAATCGGCCGCTTGGCGCCGCCCACAGCACAGGCCTCGCAGCCGCCTGCCCAGCGCCACCTGGGCCCCCCTAGCCAGAGCGCGGGCTCCGCCTTGCGCATGCGGCACCGGCAAACCAGGGCCCCCTGTGACCGCGCATCCACTCAAGGGAAACGGGGCAGTGAGTGGCGCACAACTTGAGCGCCCACGAGGCGGCTGCCGGTCCTCAAGTCTTCCCGCCCCACGGGCAAATCGCGCCAAATCGCCAAATCCGCAGGCAGGCCTCGCCAGGCGGACGCTCGGGCCGGCCGCGCTCAAGCGCTAGGCTTAGCGCCCAATTCGGCTCTCAGATCGACGGCGCACCTCGAACGTGAACGGGAACACGCACGGCTGCCCCCCCACGGTGCTGCGCTGCGCCGCGGCGCAGGCTGCCAGCGCCAGCACCGCCGTCAGCGCCAATTGCGCGTCAAATCGCGCATGGGAGCCCATGGCGAATTGCAGATCTGGCGACCGGGAGTACGAGAGAAGAGGGCCGCTCGGCGGCTGGCCGTCGCGGCGGCGCCCGCAGCAGGGAGTCGCTCTGTTGTGGTCGGGCGCGGATATTTACAGCGACAACCGGAGGGCTAATTACGGCGAGGGCAGGCGCACCCTGGGTGCGCGGCCAGACAGCAAAATCTGGCAAGGGCGTGGCGGAGGGGTTGAAAGTGACAGGCTTTGGGGGCGGGCCACGGGTGTCGTATGTGGGATCAGTCCCATGACGAACATCATGTGATGCATAGCGGCCGCCATCCACCGAGTGAGGAGCGGATGGTGCGGTGTACCGCTCTGTGGATCGTTGCAAGTTCCAGTCGAGAATCGGTCATCTCGGCTTGATGTTCGTGGTTGCCCTTTACTGGGACTGTATCGCTTCGACCCCCGTGCGGACGACTAAGTTTGGAGATCTCGTTGGAGGGCTGCATTTTTCATCTTGCTTTCAACTTCTCTTGAACGGGTCACTCGCGTCATTTTGAAGACGACTTCTCCTGCAACATGAATCCTTCGTTTGTGAGGGTGTTGAACTCGAAGACCACCGTATTCCATTGCAAAGAGGAGAAGGGAAGAAGCTGGTGGATTATCGCTCAATCGCGTCCCTTGCCGATTCGAATTTCGATATCTGCCACCAGCCTCCCTTTGTTTGGTAAGTGCATGTACAACTTTTGTGGGAGTTGGCAAGGAGCTGCGGGACTTCTATTCTTACGGGGATTCCGATAATCCATCGAGGGCTTGAGTGTGAGCTGTTCTCCACCATATTATGGACACACATGCGCATGTACATAGGGGATTCAACAACAGTTTCCTCGTCGCAGCCATCCTGCGACCTCGCCCTCATTTCGCAAATAGTGTTTTAATAACCTAGCGCAGCACTGAAACGTTTGACAATTAATTCGGCTTGGTTCCGCCCTGCTTTCAAAAGGCTGTCCTAAAGGCCATCACGCCCACTCCATTTTCATATCCCGGCACATAGAGAGCATCCCAGGGGAACCCGCTAGGGGATAGGGCACAAGCGCTGCCATGTGCTGGCAGCACTGTGCTGTGCTTCCTTGTGGTGCTCTTTTTGTTCTCTCCTTGTTGCTCCAGGCACAAGGATCTCCCGCGAGGGAAAGATCTAGAATAAACATAATATGGAAGAGCTCTGCGAATGCAGTATTCAGGTCTAGCGACGCACAACAACATCTTGGAAAAGAGTGGACGCTGATGCAATGTTGTGGCTGCATTGTCACTGATTCAGTGCACAGCACGCATCAGCAAATGAACCAATAGCCATGTCAATAAGCTTTCATGCGTGTTCCGCCGTTGTATTAGTACTGATACACTGGCCGTCGCGCAGCATTATGTGGGTGTGCATCAACGGTAGCGTACACACACACCATTACATCGCTTTCTGCCCAGATTAAAGCAGGAAGCGTCGTTGTTGTGGCAAACTTTGAGCCTGAGCATCAACTGGCGTGCTTCGCAAATCGCCTCACTAACATTGGTACAGTGCCCACTGGTGGAAGTTGATCCAGCACATGATCAAACCTGCGCAAGTCATGGCAAATGCTTGCCCCCACTTCCCAGTCAAAAGCGGCAGTAAAAATACCATCACAATATTTTCAAGCTTACATAATTTCATTTCACAATATCACAGTTTGACTCTTTGACACTTGTTGCAACAAGCGCCATGGCACAGATAATTATATGTGCCATAATCCTGAGGCCATGGATGTATTTTGGACATCCGCTGAGATCAGTTTTGGTCTTTAGCGCACAATACGCTGTGTTTATTCGCCTATCTACGCGCATAAATAGTAGTTATATTTCAGGCGCAATGCCCCCAAAATATTTAAACACAGGTCTTGTGTACATGGCAGCAGTACATACAGACACAGGCAGTCCGGGAACGGCAGCTGGAGACGCTGGAGCTGGCAGAAGACGAACTTTTGTTCTACGACGTCGTCGCCCTTGCCGAGGGCGAGGTGGGCGCTGTGTTGCCGGTGCTCGAGGGACCGGAGGACTCACCAGCATCTGGAAGTCGGGATGGAGTTACAGCAACGTTGATGGGCCTTGCTGCAACGAGTTTGTTGATGCGCTGCCTGTCAGTGCTGCTACAGTCGTTGCGCATCAACGCTCTACCAGAACTTTTGCCCCTGACGCCATTGATGCTAATGGGCATGAACTTGAGCACACTATAAATCGCCATGGACGTCAAAAGCCATTGTTGCTTATAAGACGCTGGTGCATGGGAATTGCAGCAGCATTGGAATCCGCGGAATTCGCTAAAGATCACGCCAAATAGGTTATACTTGGGGAAGTTTTTGTGAGCTGTGCGAGAACAAAGGAGGACAACCACGGTGACGGAGCGCATAAGCACATATGTGTATGCATTCGTTGCAACAAGGGCCGCCAACGTTGCTACAACTCCATCCCGATTTCTAGATGATTGTTTGCGACTTCATCTTGCAGCCTGGTTGCCTCAACGCGCCGTGCAAATACGTGTACATAGTCGTTTCTGTGTTTATGTGTTTATCAGGGTACAAACGGTAACGTAAAAGTGATGCCGTAAAAGTAAATCACAAGCCTAACTGAGATTTTGAGTTTGGACATTTGTCCGCTAGGTTTCAGGCCAACGGTCACAGTGACACACAGGGCACCATTAAGTTGCCGCCAACTATGCTTAGTTGACCATGTTGTGGTCAACGGTCGACTGACATCAACCTGTTTCCTTTGCTTTGCAAAGGTATTCACAGAAGTTGATGGTTCAGTGGGGCGCCAGATCGGATAATGTCATCCCAGATCTATCTCAGGACAGGACACTACCAACACAACATCAACGTAAACGAGTGTGTAATTGTACTTGTATGACGTTGTTGGAACGTGCAAAATTTTTTTGTGATTCCCGCCTGCACTCTCTTGCCTTTAAGCAGGCTTGTTTTTTACGCCGTACAAACTAATCATCGTTAGTTTTTCACACGTAAAAATGCATAAAAATACGTAAATACAAAGTAGACACTGCGCGGTGTACATAAGGACGGTACATACGGACTTACGGAGCTTGGAGAGTGGCAGCCAAACGCCCTGGAAGGGGCATAAAACGAGTTTTTGTTAAACACCATCCTCGCCCTTACCAAGGGCGAGGTGGACATTGTGTTGGGGATGCTGGAGATGGCGGAGGACTGATCATTGTACGCAGCTTCATTGTGTAAACTGGGTGTCCCAGGGAGCCGTGAAAACGTAAAAATAGCCGTAAAAATAGGCCTTTTTGCAGATTTACGTTTTTTGGCGTAAAAACGTAAAAGTAAAAAAGTAAACGTAAACGTAAAAACCAAGCCTGCCTTGTAGGGTAACCATATGCTCCTTAATTTGCAGTATTCATTACATAGCTCTGCTCACATCACCAGCTGTGGAGCTACAAGCACCCAGCCATCGAGTACGAAGTTGATACTACCAACATCACTTTGCAGACGGTTGGCAGCAAATTAGTTGGTGCAGTGGGCCGCCAGACCAACCCATGCCCTCTTTTGACTAAGCGTGATAGCACAGAAAATTCCTGCCAGCATCAGTGCTTAGTCGACACCAAGCACGCCTTTCATCTTGACCACTTGCAACTGGGTAGCTGCAATATTGATGGCAGCCCTCGAAACACAGAATTCGGCCCTCAAGTGCTGGACAGCGCTCCATTCGAATGCCCCATTTACGACTTTGGTATTGCAATTCATGCCCGTCTCAATTGCGTTGCATTGCGTTACGCGTGGCTCAATTGCATTGTGTTGCAAACGGATTGATCCATTAATCAGGCCCCACGTAACATAAAATGGAGCACAAAAAAAGTGAAAACAGGAACGGGAGATGCCAATCTCTGAAATACTACAGGAGGGGGCCAGCTCCCCCCGAGCCCCACATAGAGCAGCACTCGCAGCCACGCTAGCGGCACCGCCTGGGAACACGCCCGAAAGAAGCGTGAAATTAGTTGCTCTGTCTTTTCCGTGAAGATCCCTTCTTGTTTCGACAAACTAAGCCCTAAACTACTGACCGCCTGACCCACGTTGGCTTCGTCAGCGGCAGGAGAAGGGATCCTCACGGAAAAGACAGAGGGACTAATACATTCTCCCCAGAATATTTGGTCGCGGGACGGCTATGCGGCGTCCCACGCAGGCAAGCCACCACCCAACGGTGTGGATACCACGCCATCGATACCGCCGCTGTATCGATACACACATCCAAAATCGTCCGTTCGCCCAATTCCCGTACTTGTGCCCACCCAGCGCCCGCCACCCGGCAGCCTCCCCGGTCGCAGTCACCGCGACAGGGGCCCAGGGCCTTCGGTCTGCCGGCCGGGCTCAAGGCCCCGCGCGGCCCTCCGCCCCCTTGCCCCCATGCCGCCGGCCCCGGCGCCTCGACGGGGCCCCGCGTCCCCGGGCCCGCGGATCGCTCCCATCAAGGGCGGCCGCACGAACGCACAAGCGCGCAGGGGCGGAGGTGCGGCCTTTCTCTCGACGGCGGCAAGGGCCGTCTCGGCTTCGCGACTTGCGCACATCCGGAGGGCAGATGGCGCGAACAGGGCGAGCCGCGTCACCGGGGCGCGAACAATGGTTTTAACCATTGACCGAGTCTTTTGGCGTGTCCCGTGCTCCTTCGCGCTGTTCCGAGCGCCCAAGTCCACCCGACACGGCCGAACGCCAGATGGATTGCCGGCACCCTGGCAGGCCGCATCAAGGCCACCTCGCATGGCCAAACACCGCGGGGTCGTCGTGTCGCCGCGCGAGGGGTGCGCCGTCGACATCGCGCGGATGCGATGGCCGTGTCCTTTTGCCGCCACTTGCGGCCAGCGCGGCCGTGCCGCAGGGGCGCCATCGGCGAGAGATCCGGGATGGCGCCAGGCGCCAATCCCAGGGTCGATTCTTTCGAGGGCGGGTTCTTCACAATACCGCATGCTCCTCAATTTTTCCATTTTCTACTTGGAAAGTGGCCGCGTTGCGAAAGGCGCGCGTGGACGCGGCGGCTGACCGGGTTGCGGAGCTTTCGAGCCGCCGAGGGGGATTTCAGATTGTGCAGCGGGTGGTGGACGCAGGCGGGGGCAATGGGCGTGTCAGCGGCGGAGTGGCCGAAGCGGGGCGGACGGGCGCGAGGGAGGCGCGCGAGGCGCTGCTGGACAAGGTGGGCGACTGGCGGTGGGGGGCCGGCGGGCAGGGGAGGCACCGTGTGGCTTGGGGCGAGGGCCGTTGCATGCCGCAATTGGCCCTTTGAGCGCGCCCGGAAGCAGCATCCAATTAGTAGTTAGCAGTGTGCATTTTTTGGTCGGAGTCGTCGCCACCACTGGTCGCGTAGTAGTCTAGTCGCCTGGCAGTTGTAAATGCGGATGCCTTCACTGGCACCGCTGACGGTCCCTCGCGGGATGCAGACGGGAGTGGGGAGGCACGCGACACCCGAATCTGCGTGGCGGAACGGAGAGGAGGGGACTTACAAGACTATCTATATGATACAAAAGCATCGTTCGTTGTACAGAATGCGAGTGCGTCCGACAGACCCTCGTTGCTGGCCATAACTGCCGGCTGCTCCTAATACGTGCGGCGCATCCACCAATCAAATCCCTCAGCCCCATTAACACTCCGCTCACATCAGCACATCCTTACTAAAATGAAGTCCCTGAGCCCACTCGACGTCCCGGACCCAACATAGTCTGGTGGTCGGCTAGTGGTCTAGTCGCCTGGTCGTCGTCTTCAGTAGTTACTATTCCCTGAACCCAAGCGATTAGAAATATAGAAAATTGGAAAAAAATGGAGGTTGAGAGGTGAGGCACCAGAAGGTGGACCAGTCAGGGCATCCGCATGTCTTGGTTGTGCTTTCAGCACCTGGCTGAAATCCGAGCGGCTACAATCGGCTGGCGCGGTAGGTTGCAGCAGGGCCAGATGATTCCACGCCAGCTTTGTGTGGAGCTCACTACAATGACTGGACGACTGCACTTCACGCCTGCATCGGTCGGTTTCATCTTCAGAGCACATGCCATGGATGGAACAATTTTCCACTGGCGGCAGTGCATGCCAGCATTGGGCTTCTGTCTGTCCACGTGACTCATAGAACGCTGACTAGGACCTCCCTTTAGTCCAACCATCGACTTCAGCCCGCTTGCTTTGATCTTTAGCCACTGCTCCTGCAGCCAATAGGCATTCCTGCGAATGACCAACGCTGTTTGCAAGCACAATTGTGGCTCCACATTTGCTGCTCAGCACCTCTGACGCGCACCCCTGTTAACTATAGAAGAAGGAATCACTTAGATTCGAAATTGGTAGAACTGAATGTCTTGAAGATGTTGTACCATGGCAATGTCGCAGAGAACTGCGCATGGTGTTATTGTACAAATAGAATCCGCACAATTCAGCCTGACACAAAGCCACAAGTGCCGGTCTTACTTTCATGTCCCCAACAATACTGGTATTCTCCATTCATGTGCAGAACGTGGATGCCCCCTGCTTGTTGCTGTTCCCACGCACTGCTGAGTACCCCAAGTGCTGCTGGTGTGCTGTGAAAAGCATCGCCGGTAAGGAGAAATTGGACATTGGCATGGAAATGACAATGCGATCGGTCGTTATTGTTTGTTACCAGTGGCCCAACGCATGGAGTTGCGTTGCCATTAGCCTCTGCAACTGAAACCAATATTGCACAGGTATCAATGCCCACCATGGAGCGAACATGTCTCTATGCATATGTGGTTGTAACGTGCTTGTCCAGCTGCAATTGTATGCAGAAAGTGATAGCGACTGCTTGCATTCTTTGTGTTTCCAAAATGCAACATTTCCAAAGTGCCAGTTGCTGTTCCTGAGTAGATGGCATTGTTGGATTTGTAACACAAAGGATTACCAACACAAGATCGTGGTGTGTCTTCATTATGTAGCGGCAGATCTCCAGATCACAAACTTTCAAATCCATCACAAGCAGTGGGGTTGTTGCCTGGCCAAACTGGAAGTGCATGTGCTGTTGCACCCCGACTGTTGACTTATCGATGCTGCCTCTATTCTTATGCTTGCCCTGGGGCCAAGTCCAGCGTTCTTGGCGTACTTGCACCATCTGCTGCCACCACACAGTGTCAGCATTCATTGGCAGGAAGGTGTTTTGTTGGTTTCTGCATCTTTCGTCATGTTCACTTCATCGCCTTGCTGGCTTATCGCAGGTAAAAGATCATCGGCTGCTCCAAGCCCAACTACAGCAAAGATTGGAAGATGCTGCAATTAGTTTGGAGAAGGTGTGTTGTCCAGCTGCCTGTAGACCCTTGAAGCACGCTCTCCGATCTCTTTTCTTGAAACATCTGGAGCTGGTGACGGCCCCCACAGACTTATTGTTGCGATTGGAAGGGGCGGTTCGAATCTTGCATCATAAAGATGTTGCAGGCACCACATATCATTTTAGAACCCCAGTTTGGTGAGCTTTCTGCGCAATCTATAGTTGAAGCTGTGGCAGATGCAGACTCGGATAGATTCGTACTTGATAGATTGGACAACTGGCTGCTTGATGAAGCGCCTATCTGTGCTTTGTGAATTTTTCCAGTTGGCCACTCAGGCTGCTCGAAGACGGACAGCAGGGGCCATGCATCACGATGACAGCAGACAAAATGGGGTCGGTTGCATCGCTGAGGGAAAAGAGGCAGCTGTTGTTATGGTTGGTGCCGAGTGTGCACCTTATTCCAAGACAGGCAAGCGCTCAGGCACTGCTGACAATGCTCATCATTCACACTGAAACTGACTGTGCCCAAAAGGTGTCAAGTTGCAGAGAATCGTGTGTCAGGAATGTGTCATTTGGCAAAGTGGGATGAAAGCTGTCCATCAGAACATCAGATCAGTCAGAAAGTCAGTGGGTTCTTGGGCTCTCTGTCTCTGGTGTGGCCACACAGCAGTGTCATCTGCACTGTACAATGATCTCCTACATCAGCTTGCTGCAATACTGGCACGGTACCCCAATGCAAGATCGTGATGTCTCCCACAATCATTGTCGTCATGTTTGCACCAGCTGGCAAAAGATGCGCCAAAATCGGGCTGGTGCCTTGTTCTGGCATATCCGAATGAAGGGCATCACGTCACTGTGCCTGTATGTAATCACATCAGCTGTGTTGCTCATTGCAAGATCCTTGTTTTGGGTAAGACAAGATGTGAATGCCAATGCAGCAACATGCATATTGGTGTGCTTGTACAAGTTGCAATACCCCGGCCACGAGTTTTGGTTGTACTTTGGGTGTCATTGTGATATACCATATTTGCTGCAGCTGCAGTTTTTGCAAGATTGTCGTCTTGGTGGGGCCAATGGTTTGGTTTGGTTCGCATTTCCATCGCTTTATCAGAGTCACAAAAACTCCTGAATCTGTGTGAGGGGCCAGGTGTGAGGGTAGAGAACAGAATGAAATTGGCAGCAAATTTGGCTTTGATGATTTTGTAGTTCATGGTGGTGACAATGCAGAACTTCATGGCTACAGGTTCCAAGCGGCATAATCGTTGTGAGCGGCTGAGTTCTTGACTTATTGATCGTTGATGTAACTGTCTGCAGTCTATCTTTCAATTTATCCTCTGCACAAAGGAAGGGTTTGTGCTTGTGAGGCAATGACAGGCATTCCGGAAGTCTGCAGTCACTACGCACCAGTGAGGGGCTGAAAATTGTTGGAGTGGCTGAACTCTCATTGTGAAGTCTGAACTGTGACAGGGGGCCTTGGCGATGTCATGGGTGCTCTTCCCAAGGCTCTGGCCAAGAGGGGCCACCGCGTGATGGTGGTGACGCCCAGGTACGCAGACTACAAGTCAGCGCGGCCCACACAAGTCAGAGGAACTTACAGCATTTTCGGCATGAACCATGAGGTGCGGTGAAGCTTTTTCTGACCAGTCCCATTAAGTGGTCACAGTACTTTATGTATCCAAACAGTTGTGCTAACAGAAAACTGTGATAAACAAAATGGCAACAGTGCTTGACAAGGCAAGCCAAATGTGCTGCTTCACACCACTTCCTTAGGTTTGCTCTGGCGATGCCCTGCAATGCAGCAGGACCGGACCCCGTGTGCACCTGTTCAGGACCGTTGTTCATCCACTTATCAAACCCAACACTGGCGTGCCCTCTGTGCTTCGGCTCAATTCGGTGGCTTTTGGTTGCACTCTTGGGCATCGCGGCATCAAAAGGCATCGATTCACCTAGGCGCATGGGGATTATGAAACACAGAGATATCTGCAATTGCTTGTTCACTTGTTCTATGGCGTTTCTGAACGATGAGAGCAGCCTCCCAGTGACCATGCCCAGTCGTGACACAACACACCCTTCAACACGCTTCAGGCAGTGGTGCACTGGCGCTGTTCGTACTGCTTCTGCTCCTCTCAGAGGCTTCCGCATCATCATGCACAGAGTGGGAAGAATGGAATGGGAATATTCTGAATAGAACAAGAACGTTCAGAATAGGAAAAGGACGAGGAATGCGTTCCTCTTGATAGTTTGTGTGCAAGGGATTGCCGCTGTTGGCTTGACGTGCGCCCCATTTGCAAACAAGACAACCAGCCAATTCGTGCACGACCAGCACCGAACGAAACTCGCAACCTCTAGCCAGCGGGACTGAGGCCGGACGACGGCCACCACGCGGGCGCCGCACTGCGGATGGTGGTCATCGGACGCGTCCCCAGCATGTGTGGCAACACCGGAACGCGCTTTCAGTGAGCGCCTTGTCTGTCCACGCCTCTGCCTGCAGGTGCACTACTACCACGAGCTGAAGGACGGCGTGCACGTCGTGTTTGTGGACCACCCCAGCTACCACAACAGGGGGAGCGACATCTACAGCGGCTCGCGGCTGGACGTCGCATTCCGGTGCGCCCTGCTGTCAAAGTGCGCCCTGGAGGCCCCGCGCTGCGTGCCGTGCGGTGACAGCCCATTCGGCACGGACAACCTGACCTTTGTCGCCAACGATTGGCATGCCGCGCTGACGCCGCTGTACTTGGAGGTGGGCGCGGGGCTCCCTTTGTGTTGCTGTTTCTTGTTCTCTTCCTGTTGACGTCACGATGTGTTTGTGTGCGTCCGTCCTGTCCGTGCAACGCGCCCCCTAGGCGCAGGCAGCGGGCAGGCAATGAGGTTGCAATAACAGATGCTAAACATGCGCGGACAATGTAGCATGAGTCGGACACTGTCCCTTATTCTTTTCACTGCCTCCCCCTTAGCTCCAACCAATAGCTTATCAGCAAGGTGCATTATCTCCCGCACATTCTCCAGCATAACAGTTTATGGTGTTCTCTGTTGCCACAATACTAATTTCTATTGTTGACGCTTTTCACTGCCTCCCCCTTAGCTCCAACCAATAGCTTTCAGCAGCAAGGTGCATTATCTCCCGCACATTCTCCAGCGTAGCAGTTTATGGTGTTCTTTGTTGTCACAATACTAATTTCTGTTGTTGTTTTCTTATTTTCAGTCCAGAATTTGCAATCCGAGAAGAAAGCAAGAAAGCGTCAAAAACAACAGGAACGGGAACACTGAAGAAATTTCTTTGAGTTCATTGATTTCTTTCAGTTTGTTGATATTTACTGGCAGAACGTTGAAGTGATGCACCACGCAGGTGTCGTTAACCATCAAGGCTGGCTTCACCTGCCAAATCCAACACAAACTTACAAAAATTTTGCTGCTCTGCGCAGCTGCATTTGTCTGCTGTGCAAAACTCCGTCAAGAAGCGTATGTCAATGGCTACTTGATTCGCCCAATTTGCATTTCGCTCTGAAAATTGAAAGGGCAAACTTCGTTTGAGGGCGCTCCAGACCCTCGAGCTCTATTCTGAATTCTCCACCGCATGGTGCCGTGTACGCTGCTTCTGGAAGACCACGTGGTAACTATCTTGTCAGCCTGGCCCAGTGCGCCTGCGCGGTTTCAGTCACCAACGAGATCGACGTGCAGCTTCTGCCGCCTTCCATCCCCCACACCTGCTTCAAACAACCCCGGACTCAATTTTCCACCAAATCTGTTGGAAAGTCTCTTGACCAACGCTGTGTCCCTTTACACACAAATGACGACACTGGCTGTATGTGTTGCGCACACACGGTGATTAGGTGACATACATTGTGCAGACGTGTTGTACGCGCTCAATTCGAGCATGTGCCATGTGCGCGGTACGTGTGCGCATATTGATGCTGTGGTGCCCTCTGTGTGCCATGCCCTCAGGCCCATTATCGGGACAGGGGTGAGATGGCCTGCACCCGCAGTGTCCTGGTTCTGCACAACATCGCCTACCAAGGGCGGGGCCCCATGGCGGAGCTGGGCTACTTTGGCATGCCCTGGCACTACTCGGAGTCGTTCAGACTGTATGACCCAGTGGGCGGCGAGCACATGAACGTCATGAAGGCCGCCATCATACACAGCCACAGCATCGTCGCGGTGAGCCGTGGGTACGCCTGGGAGTGCAAAACCCAGGTGAGCAGTGACTTTGCGGAAGAAATGGGCAGCTTGGCTTGTCTGATTAAAAGCATTGGTAAAAATATTATTAAGTCGTATAATTGTAAAAACAAGAGCCCGCGATGTGGTCCCTTTCAGACACTGCAGTGCAAACCATGTCACCTGGTTACTGTGCTGCACTAATGCACGATTGTTAGCGATCCAGCGCTGATGGCTCACACACAATAGTTTTGTGAAATGGGCAATTTCGTGGCTGGCAGATGGAGGGGATTCGTGGCTTGCATGAGTGCGCATTATCTCAACCAAATGCTTCTGGGCTGGATCCCGGCGGTCTTCTTCCCAAACACGGAACACCAATCTGCACTGTGGCCCGATGCAGTGCATAGGATGCGTACGTTTGTCAGTCGTCAATCTTTGGGCATCCGCCGCTTTGCCATATTGCCCCTGTGCCTCTTGCACAGTGCCGCTGCTGCGTACGTTGGTACTTGGCATGTCCTGATATGGGCGCTCAACTCCTCTCGACCACATTCAGAAGGTGCATTAGGGGTCCCTATATAGCGCCCCCACTTGACATGGGCAAAAAGGGGGCGCTATTTGGGGCCAAGGGCGCTAAAAATGTATTTGTTTACTGCATTTAGTTGTAGTTTTAGTTATAAAATAAATCTCCCCATCACAAGAAGACCCAAAGTAGACCCATCAGCCGTGTTATGGCCTGTTGAGGTGCCAAATTGACCCATCAAAAGCGCGTACCATGTGCCACCTTGCCACATTAGTGGAACAGCGTGCTTGGGGCTTGCATTGATGCTACTCACCACGTGGACTTGCACAGCATTGCCCGCATTACGAGTGCGCCTAACCGGGCAGCGCCACATCACGCCATAGAGAACGGGGGATGGTGGCACCCCGCATGGAGCATTTCTGCAAATATCCGCTCGCGGACGACCGCATGTGTACATACTCGTGGGACGTCCTTGTGCCCTAGTGCTTTGCGTCGTTGCAAGCGGCACATCACACAACGAACGCGCCCCGTCGCTCCCCACACGTGCGGCAGGTCGCCCGGAGTCAGGGACACCCCTGTGTGAGAGCTGCATGTCCCAGAGTAACAGGTGCAGCGTGGCGAGTGGTAATGGGCAACAACGGCTGCGCGGCGTTAAACAACCGGGCACAGAAGTCACAACAAAAATGCGGGACTGGGAGGCCGAACGTGGCCTTCCACTCTCGGCGTTGCTGCCCCGCGTTGGCGCCAATGGTGCCAACCGCAGGTGCCCTGATTGGCACCCGTGAGTGCAATCAATCGGCCTTGGCTCAGATGCCAGCATTGCTGGCTACCGATCCTAAAGGGTAAGGGCGAGGCTTGCACAGAATACTTGTTCGTGACATTGGTCTCTATCGGCCCTCGATTCTGCGGCAATCTGCGCTTTGTAAAAATGGACGCCGTGGCATTGGGCACCCCTCGTTATCCCTCCAATCCGCCAGCAGCAAGAGACCAAGGCGGGCAGTGCCCACTTCGCTGTGCATAGGTGGAGATCCACCGTGGAAAGCACACCTCCTCTGGCCTCCCGGGGATGCCCCGGTCCCGGGTCCCACGGTGGACGCACCAGACGTGCCGTCCGCCCGTCCGCGCTATGTCAAGTTCGCAGAAACGGACGGCCGCTGCAGCATCTGTCCACCGGACACCTCTCCTGGGTGCCCACAATGCGAGTTTGAGGTCCCATTGTGCACGGAAGCTGCATAAAGTACTACAGAAATGGTGACAAGCCAAAAAGGGGGCGCTACTTGGGGCCGGGGGCGCTACTAGGAGGCGCCATATAGGGACCCCTACTGTATGGGGCAAGCAATAGCACGGCAGTGGCCCCAGTGGCTTCTGGTGCACGCGAATGACTATCTCCGTGACTCCAGATGATCTTGAGGCCCTAGCAGGAGCGAGCCAGCAGAGAAGGGCATGAAGTTAGTTGCTCTGACTTTTCCGTGAAGATCCCTTCTTGTTTCGGACGCCATAAACCCTAAACCGCTGACACACTGGCCGCCGTTGGCCTTGTCAGCGGAAGAAGAAGGGATCCTCACGGAAAAGACGGAGGGACCAATACATTCTCGCAGAGAAGAGCGAGCCAGTGACTGGACGCTTGCCGACCGTGTCCGCCCGCAGGAAGGCGGCTGGGGGCTGCACGGCGTCCTGCAGGAGCAGGACTCGAAGCTGCGGGGCATCGTCAATGGCATCGACACCTCGGAGTGGAACCCCGCCACGGACGCCTTCCTGACGTCCGGCGGCTACGCCCGCTACGGGCCGCGCAGCGTGTTGGCGGGCAAGGCGGCCTGCAAGGCGGCGCTACAGGGCGAGATGGGCCTGCCGGCGGAGGCGGGGACGCCGATGCTGGGCTTCGTGGGGCGGCTGGACCACCAGAAGGGCGTGGACCTGATCTACGAGAACTTCGAGTGGCTGATGGGCCGCGGCGTGCAGCTGGTGATGCTGGGTTCGGGGAACGCGGAGCTGGAGAGCGCGCTGGTGGACATGGAGCGCAGGTGGGGCGGGGGCCGGGGTTCGTCGCAGCCGGCGCAAGGCGAACGTCGCGCGCGTTTTGGATTCGCGAGGAAATCGCACCAGGCGTTGATGCCGCGAAGTGCATGTTTCTCATGTATGAGACCCGGGTGCTCGTCCAGCTGATGCCGTCGCCTCCAAAACGAGTCCGTCGCGCTCGGAACGAAGCCGGCGACGAGCGTTTCGAAAACGGCGGCGTCGATCCCGTGTCGCGTCCATGCCCTCTGGTTCCCAATTCCGACTTTCGTGTATGGACCTGCACATTAGACGCACACAACCCCAGAGTGGAGACGCAAGGGGGGCAGGACCATCTTCTCCTCCTCCTCCTCCTTTCTTTATTGCGTGCATGACTCCTGGACGTCCTAAGCCTGCGTTCAACGCACTCGAGCATTGCGTGAAGGCCCGGAAAGGCCTCCCTGGAATCAGTCCATCTCTGATTCATTGATTCATTGGCCTGGGTGTTGTTCGCGATTTACTCCCCGTTGATCTGCCTTCCCCCGCAGGCGGCCACGCCAGTGCCGTGCGTGGGTGGGCTTCTCCGTCGAGATGGCGCACAAGATCACGGCCGCCGCGGACGTCCTCCTCATGCCCTCCCGCTTCGAGCCCTGCGGCCTGAACCAGATGTACGCCATGGCGTACGGCACGGTCCCCGTGGCCCACCGCGTGGGCGGTCTGAGGGACACCATAACGCACTACGACAGCGCGGCCGACAAGGGCACAGGGTGGCTGTTTGACAGTGCGGACGCGGGGGCGCTGCGGGGGGCGGTGGACGCGGCGCTGGAGGTGTTCTGCTCGCGGCCGGAGGCCTTCAGGCGGATGCAGAGGCGCGGCATGGCGCAGGACCTTAGCTGGGACAGGGTGGCCGTGGAGTACGAGGAAGTCATCGTGGGGGGTTCCGGCCTTTGATTCTTTTCCCAAATTTTTCCCTCTTTTCTTTTGTTTATCTTTGCATTTTTTCTGGTTTTGTGGATGAGTGGGAGCTTTGCCGCAATGTCTTTCCAAGAGAAATGTGGATGAGGGGATTTTAGCGGACGGGTGAAGGGGTCTTTGCTGACGGGATGGGAGTCGAGGACGGGCGGGGGGAGTCGCCGAGGGGGGCGCGGGTGAGTCGGAAAGGAGGGCGTGGATGAGATCCTCGTTTGCGATGGTGTGGCGGCGAGGCGACGGGGGGCGAGTCGTTTATATGGCGCGGTCGAATGCAGACATGGTTGCGTCATGGAGTTGGGTGCTTGGGGGAGGGTGGGCGCCCTGCCCACGTTCGTCCATTGGATGAAAACGGCGCCGCTGGGGTCGCGGCACAATGCTGTCGAGATGGCTTGGCAATGAGTGCTTGTGTTGGCGGTGTGGCGAATCTTTGAGGTCATGGCGGGTGCGACGGAAGGTGAGACGTCACTGATGACGTCCTAAAAGCAATGGCAGTACAGGAACTGAGTCACTCATAATTGCGTCAAAAACTGAGGGCGCAGTGGATTTAGATGCCAGGGTTTGCATAACCTAGTCCAGGCAGAGGTACGGCGCAGCGAGTCGCCTTTGCAGACCAAGCGAAGCCATGAATGAAGCGATGGCAAGATGAGACACCGTGGAGCGCACGTCTGCTTCCTGGTCATGGCTTGGAGCTGGGCTTTGGCGCATGGCAGGGTCTCGGCTTCAGGCTGGCTGCAAAATCTGGGTGGCAGAATCAGACATGGCACTCCATCGTGCTTGTGTTGCCCCGTTTGCAGAGTCACAGAGTCCATCCCTTGATGGGCAGGGGGGAAGGAGGATGGCCACTCTGGAAGACGGCACCATCTGCCCTCTCTGTGTGGCTTGTACTATCAGCCGTGGCGGTCCAGCATCCCCAAGTCTATCCTCAAGAGTGTGTTGGAATGTGCCTTGGAGCTTCCGGCGGATTAGGGTATCTTCGCTTTATCAGGCATACCCTTCTGGGCGCACAAGCATGCCGCCTTCGGCGCTTCCAAGGAACGCTGAAACGAATAGAGCAGTTGTCTGCACACATAGCGTGGTCGGGGAGCTCATAACGCTTCTTTTTTCTTCCCGTCGTGGGGTGGTAGTGGTGGATGGGACACCGTCCGAATGGGCTTGTGATATCCTGCATGGCGGTGTATTCGGCAACTTGATTGTGCCCCCGCCCAATCGGCAGTTGTAGTCAATGCACGGGTTGACGCCTCTCGCTATTAACTCCGGCCGACAGTCGTAAGTCTCTTGCCAGCCGTTGTTCTGTGCACGTTGGCTGATGGTTGCATTCGCTGAAGGCCATGCGACCGACGAGGTTCCCATCCATGGTGTACGTCATCACACCGCATGTGCCGCCATGAGCGTCATCCAGCAAATTGTGCTGGAAACTAGCTCCATGAACTCCATGACCACTGTAGGAATCAATCGCCCAGTTTCCCCAGTGCCATTTCGTCCCGCCATTTTTTTAAATGGCGGGACGACCCTTTGCAAAATTTTGCAAGGGGAGCCTCCCCTCAGATGGCGCTCTGGGGCGCTCGGACGGCAGCAGCCCACCCTTCCGTTGAATGCAACCGGAGCACTGGAAAAGACCTGACAATGCCCTCATACTCGCGCGTTGACGACCATTTATATTCCAGCAAGGTGCATTGTGCACTCGACCAATTCACGGCCGCGGAAAACAACACAAATCATAACGTTTTGTGACGAATTGCTTGGAATTTTGTGCTCATGGAGATTTGTGTGCATCCATATGGGCATCGTCGGCTTGCGCGTGGAAGGTCCGTGTTTGACGTTTGCCGACAAATGTCATCAAAATGTTTCCCATGAGACAACTACAGCTGTCTGTCTGGGCATGCACAAGAACAACCATTACTGTTGGATTTTCACTGAACAAATCATGGGCACTGCCTGTGTCGGGCAAAAGGATCTGACATCTGTCCTCTTGATCTAGGTTGTTCTGAAGAGAAGAAAAGTGCTATTAATGCTGGATACGTGCTGCATCTACATTTCTTGGATGTCTATGCGCCCTATATCGCATAAGGGAAGATACCATTTTCATTTTGGTACGCTTAGCGTCAATGTGACTTTAAGCTCAGACACCCCCTTTCCCCCCTCCTTGGCGCCAATCCTTCTTTCGATGACAGGATGACTCAGCAACATTAATGTTTAAGGGGATAAACAGCCAAAATTGCAGCGCTGCGGTGATTCGAAAAGTGGGATGCCAAAGCGATGAGAGCAGCCTAAAAACCTGAAAATTGATACATGGATGATTGAAAGTTTGAGGGAGGTTTTGCAGCAAGTTATGAGCAATTTGCCGCTGATCAGTGACGTTCTTGTGCGTCGTATCACCTTATTTTGATTTCAGTGCAATAGCATAATCTCGTAGCGTCAATGGCTGCACACCTCGCCCCCTTAACGTCAATTTGACGTTAAGCGTACCAAAATCCAAATACTATCTTCCCTCAACGGTCCAAGGGCGCCGCTTGGCCCTGTCGAAGGCAAACAACAGGATCGCAGCCACTGATGTTGCACACACATGACGCACACGCGCATCACATGCTGTGCCACATGTGATGCACACATTGCGTCCATCAAACCAGAAGCTTCCGGGTGCCGCAACCCTCCCTCTCGGACTCCCGGCCCGACATGGAAGGCCCCAGCGATTGTGTCCCCATGTTCGCCACTAGCGCGGGCCCGAAACACACCGCCGGCGGCCGCTGATTCTCGCTGACTCCCTCCGTCCAGGCGCGGGTCAGTCCGCCGCCGCCATTTCCGCCCGGCGGGGCGTCCGCCCCGCGGCCCGCGCACACGCTGGCCCGGATGACCGCGCGGGGAGGACACATCCACGAGGCCGGAGGCGCGGGGGTGAAGGGGGCCCCAAGTCACGCCGGGTGGACATCCCCGGCGTGGCCCGATCACCGGGTGAGGCTGCGCTAGTTAAACGATTCCGCAAATTGGGCCGCCCGGCCTTGAGCGCACGAATGCTGGCGCTGGGCCGTCGCTTGGCGTTTTCAGAGGCGCGAGCGCATTCGGCGGCGGGTCCTTGTCCCGTCTGGTCGCCAGGGCAGGGCCGTCGATGGGCGGAGGAGAGCCGTTGACTGTGGTGCGACCACGCGCGTCGAGTTCCGAGTAAACGGAGGCGGGCGCGGGTAGAGGGTGGTTGGAAGCGTGACGTGCGCGGGCGCGGCACGTCCGTTGCCGCGGTGCGCCTCGACGGGCTGGGGCGTTGCGAGATGCGGCTAGTGGGGAAAGGAGTCAGCGCTGCGCGCCGCGGTCAAAGAGTGCGTCCAGGGCGGCCGGCGTGGCATTTGAGCGCGTCCGGAGGGGAGCGCGTCCGGGGGCTGCTGACGTCCGAGGAGCTCTGGGAACGTCGCCGCCGTGGACAGGAGTTTCGAGTGTCCCCGGCAGCTTGCTGGCCGCCCGCGCCGCCGCTTTGCCTTGGGGGTTCGATGTGAAACGCGCGGCTGACGCCCACCGTTTGGAGGCCGTGGTGGTGGGGAGTGGCAGGGCGTTCTTTTCCAGCTGCGGAGGCTGCGGAAGAATGCATGTGCGCCATTCAGAGAGCTAGGCCGTGGCGGTTTTCCCCCCGGGATGTAGGCTCCCATGAAAGCTGTGCTGTGTCATGGGCTCTCTCCGATGCTTGGCAGTTATTCTGGAAGCTCGTTTGCGGCCAGGCCACCAGGCACTGTGCCCCGAAATAATGTTACTGCCTGCACCAAATCGGTGACTGCTTGCACCAAGTCACGTGACACTTTGTCCTGACCTCAATTTTAGGGTTAGGTTTAGTATCAGGGTTAGGTTTAGTATCAGGGTGAGTTTTAGGGTTAGGGCTAGGGGTAGGACAGGTTTGGGTTTAGGATTTACGGTTTAGGTTTTAGGTTAGGTTAGTTTGGACGGAGTTGGATATGATGTGCACGTGACTTGGTGCAAAAAGTCACCGATTTGGTGCAGCCAGTAATTTTATGCCCTGTGCCCCAGCGCAATGGGCTTATCGTCTTTCCGTATCGCAACGGAGTTTGGACACCCTTTGCCGATGGCATTCAACAAGATTTGGCTTCTGACAGCAGTAGCTCACTTGCTCTCATGTGGTGTCCAAGGGGCCCTGTGGATTGAATCTGGAGGTCTGAAATGCCAACGCACCGCCGGTGGGAGCTTTGCAGACTCTCCGGATGCTGGGAGTTTGTCGCTTTTCTCTTGGTATGCAGACCGTTAGATCGCAAGCGCCGTGAATTGGCTGGGGACATGTGGGCAGCGGTTGCCGACACGACACCACGCTGCCGAATCTTCGTGCGTGGCGCCACGTCTCCAAGACGCCCCCAGGCTGACGATTCCATTCACGGAAGACGCGTTGCTGCCAAGTCACCCGCAGCCCACATTGATGGGCATATGCCCATGCACACATGCGATGCATCCAGCGTGAAACAGCCGAGCGGGCAAGCCCATCGCTCGGGTCCCCGAATTCTGTCCCAGCGGCCAAGAAGCATCGCGCAAAACAGGCAATCTCCGTTGGAAAGATGGAGCTCTCGCCTGCTACATTCTATTGTTTCCTCTTTATGGCAGACTGGAGCGGCGTCGGAAGCAGCGGGGGTGGGCGTGCGTGCGCCGTTGTCGTTTGCATCTGTCCCAAATTCTCGACTGGAAAGCACCGCTGGCCGACAATAGACAGAGCGCCGACCAAATTACTGCCCTTTGCGTTGCATTGCAAACACGCAACAGCGGCACACGCCCCTTGAAAGTTGCTGCCACCGTCATTGTAAATATGTGAACAAAATGGCCAATTTAACATAATTACATCCAATGCTTCAACAGTGTCAATGGATGAAAGTCGTACTTCTTCGTGTGAACCTCGCTGCAGGTCGCTGCCGTTGCTTCCTGTATGCAATTTTGGTGTCGGTTCTTAGCTGCGGTTTCGGCGCAGATTTTCAACAATGAGAGAATTCCGTCATGTAGGGGGTCACCCAGTTCCCACTGACGCTATTTGGACGCCTCGTTCACTGTCTGAGCCGCTGACCCAGACCCCGCAGCCCACACGTTTAAGGAAGATGCACGTATATTGCACAAGTCACCATTGCACACGCACAACACATTGTACGTGTACCACACATCACGTGGTAAAAACACCTAATATGCTTTGTACGCAAATGTGCGATGTGCGAATTGCTCTGCAGTTCCCTTCAAAAGCATCCCCTCAGGCCTGGCTGGCGGAAATAAAGGTAACGAGTAGAGGACGCGCAAAAGAGCTTGGACGTGTGATGCAACGCTGTTCGACAACCGGGCCATGTCCCGCCACCAATTTTCCTCACCCGTGGTAAATGTTGCTCCGACAGGGCGCATCCTCCTGACACTGTGCACGCTGTTTCGGAACTACGTGATCGACACTGGGGAAGCCTTGCGGGCCTACTTCGTTGCCCCCGGCGACCCCGCGCCCACGGGCCCAGCCGCAGGCATCACCATGAAAAACAACAGCAGCAGCAGACGGCAGGAGCTGCTGATCAGGGGGGGCCGATCGCCCTACACCCACCCCTCCCGCAAGTCGCTCCAACTCCTGGAGGCCGGTGCGGAGGCCGACCACTCCAACCGCAGCGAGAGGAGCCCCATTCTGGGGCCCCTGCACAGCACCCAGGTAATTCCCCTCTGTGTAAATCTGATGCCACACAGTGGCATAAAGCACTGAGTCCATAATATTACTGGACACTGAAGCGTAATACAATATTTTGGAATAAAAAATAGCACGATGTACCGAGTCTTGTACCTCTCTTTGGAAACACTGCTAGGTGCGGGGGGACGGGATTGCAGCCAACCGTAGATCGGTCTACGATACGCAAGACGCCCCGCGTCCGCGCCTCTCCACGGCGCCAAGCCCCCGCCTGCACCCGGGACCGGGTCAGAACACCCGGTCGGGCGCTCAGGGCCTCGTCGGCGGCCCCAGGCGGCCAAGAACAAGCGAGTCCGCCACAGCCACCGGCCTCCGCGGATTGACAGCCCCTCGCGTGGGGGAGGGTCATCAATGGCGCCTGGGTCAGCCGCCCAGGGCGGATCGGCAGGAGGGCGGCATTGGCGGGATATCTGGCGGCGATCGGCGTCTTGGGCGCGGGGGAAGTGGCCTGCTGTTCCAGCCACACGGGGCCTTCAGGTCGGACCAGGTTGGCGCGCTGTACCCGTGGCTGGACCGCCTGAGGCAGAAGTGCCACTCGCTGTCGACGTGCATGGGGCGGGTGAAGCGCGCGTGGAACCCGGCAGGGGAGGGGGAGGAGGGGCGGGAGGCGGGCCCCAAGGGAAATGCACCAGGCCGGGCGCCCGGGCGCGGCACGCTGGACTCCCAAGAAGAGGATCTGGCTGCGGACGTGGCTAGATTGGACCTCAGCTTTGAGCGCGCTCTGTCGTTGGCCAAGGCCAAGGAGGGCGGGCCGGCGATGCAGAGGCAGGGCTCCGCGATCCCCGCGTACCGGAGCCTGCCGGGCATGTCGGGACGGCCGCCGCGCCTGGAGGCGGGCCCGGGCGCCGGCGGCGGCGGTGGCAAGCTGATCTACTTCATCCGCCACGGCACGGCGTACTGCAACGTGTGCGGGGTGGGCTGCTGGAGGCGTGACCAGAGGCTGACGCCGCAGGGGTGGGCGCAGGCGGCCGCCCTGGGGGGCCACCTTCAGAAGATCAGGCGCCCGCAGGCAAGTTTGGCGCATCGGAGCCTGTCCTGGGAGGGCGTGTCTGCTGTGATTGCAAGTTGCTCCTGTCTTGGAAGCCCGTAAGGGGTCCTGTCTTCCCCGCTTCTCCTTCCCTGTGCGCTCGGCGACCCGCGAACGGGCTCAGGAAGCATGGCGCGTTGCGACGGGCGTTCTTCCTCAGGAGGCAAGTGTGAATTGCGTTGTTGAAGTCTTGCGCGCTGCAAACATGACGGCCGTGCTTTGGATTGGGAGTGAGCAGGGCTGAGTTGAAAACATTGAGCCGAGAAGGCTCAGGAGAGTTTTGTCGGCCAGATACAGAAGACACCCCCTTGACTGGTGCAGCCTGAACATGTTGGATGTCTTGCTGCAATGCCCCACAAACTGTGCACCCCCAATGCACTCGGAAGCGGCCAACCACATTGTGAAGCATTGTCTATCGTCACGGCACGAAATCGCAAAGGACCATGGTTGGTGCAGTTAGCTGCTGTCATGTTACCCATTTCAACTTTGTTGAAGAATTCTGTGTTGGAGGCGGGATGTCACATTTCCTCTGAACTTGGATCACTGGGATTCCATCTGACATGCAAATGGGATTCCAAAGTGTGCACTGTCAACCCTTCTCCACCAGTACAGCATGCCTGTGGCGAGCTCTCTCAGAATTGTGCCCAGTTGGTCCAGGCCAGTCCTCGCTTCCACAGAATGTCAACTGTGCAGTCGATCAGACAAACATGCACAAAGAGATAATTTCATGGCAGTGTCTTCTCTCATGTCACCTGCTGCCTGGAGATGGCACACGTGCTCTGACTCCAACCCTGTTGCACACATAAGAATGACAGTTGCATTCCTCAATTGTGGCTGTCCCCCACCCCCACCCCCACCCCCACCCCCACCCCCACCCCCACCCCCACCCCCACCCCCACCCCCACCCCCAAGATCTTATGTATTTGCATGCAGGCCCAAGCAGGGTGCAGCTGTTGTCACATTTGCTGCCAGAACATGTGCATGTGACAGAGATCTCTCACCCCTGCAAGCCTTTGTATCCAAATATTGTGCATGGGTGGCACCTGGACTCTTGAGTTTGATGTTATGTTTGACAATCAGGAAGCACACAAACATCATCTGATGAGCAACAGCAATAGCAAAGGGGGTGGCACCTGGACTGTCAAGTGTGATGCAATTGGAATCAAAAACGCAAGCAACACCACCCACCTTGTGGTTCAGTTGGAGAGCACTGACCCTGTTCATGGAATGAGATTGGAGGCTGTGCTTTCAAGTCCGAGTTGTCACACACAAGTCACTAAAGGGGTTTTTTTGTATGTTTTGAAGCTGGTGGTTGTCTCCACCCTTTCACGGGCGATGGAGACAGCCGTTGGGGCTTTTGGCATGGCAAGAGAGGCAGGGTCTCCTGAATCACCAAGCCGCATCCTGATGGTCAAGCAGAATCGGATCGCCAATCTGCAGGCAATTCACCCTGAAGTTTACCATAGCGAGGGAGGACCCCCAATACTGGCAGTGGAGGAGTGCAGGGAGAGGCTGGGTGAGACAGCCTGCAGCCTTGTGCCAACAGAGTCGCCGACTGCTCTCAAGCACGCTGGCAACACTCTTACCAACAACATCCCTGCATTTTTGTTCCACCACGTGTTAAATGTGATGCAGTATTCTCGAATAGAAGGACCACGGTGCCAAGCTTCCCGTGTCTCACCATCCCTTGCCGCGACGTCTGGCTCCCTCGTCTCGTCGACAGTGACCTTGTGGGGCGAATATGGCACTGGCACAGCATACCACCACGGCGCACGAGGGCAATTGGGTGATATCTTTCTCACCAGCTTAGCGCAGTTTGTCTTTTTGGCGGAGAATGTAAAATGGAAGTACCGAATTTGGAGGCATTGTGGGCGTCTCCCATCCAACCGCAAACGTACTTGGCGCTCTGGAAGACGACGTGCGTGTAGTATATTACTGTATCATCTTCATTGCTTTCGCTCCCCGAAAACACCATGTTAGTCTGCTGCCGGTGCAGCGTTTCAACGAAGCTGAAAATAATTCAGGGAAGCGCTCGTCACGGGCAAAGACAATGCGAATGGTACTTAGATGTAAATATAATATTGTGCTGCAAAGAAAGCCACGCTGAGAAATTCTGCAACTGGCGGCGCACTCTCCTCTGTCCCCAGAGACGTGACAGGCCCCATGACACGGCAATGGGCTGTCGAGGAGTCCTGGCACAAGCTCACGGGGCCGCAATGTGGCGCAATTGCCCCTTGATGATTCGGCTGCACATCGTCTGTACGGACGGCTCGAGTCACACCCACATACGCGAACGTTTCGAGATCTGACGGCAGCGCCAATGGCCTGGCCTCCATGGGAGGGTGGATGAGCAACGGTTCTCACACACACATGCAAGGAGATGCAAACATACGAGGACTCGCACCACCCTCATTGAGGGTATGCACAAGATAGTTCGCGGCGCTGGCATCGAGCCCGTCGGCCCACCCTAACCGTTGTCCGGCCGCGCCATGAGCGGCGCCGGAGACCACCCTCCTGTGCCGCTCGGCGCATCCCACCACTTGCGGCCAGCCGCCTCCACACCACGCTGGCGGCCTGCACACAGTTCGGGAAGAAACACAGGTGTTGGCCTCGAACACGGCAGCATCCTGTAGTGCTTTGACTGGCGGCGTGCGATTTGAGACGTGCAGCAAATGGGCCCAGCATGGCTCGAAGCCCGCGGAGGGCGTCCGTCAGCTTCGCATTCCCTCGCCTGAACCCCTCAATGACGCCCTTCTGGTGTGGCGTGCGTCCAGGCGACAAAGTCATTGCCAACAAGCGACGGCCGCTGTCGGAAGCGGTTTCCAACTACCCCGGCATCGACTTCAGCCTGGTCGGCAATGAGAGCGACGATCTCTATGATAGGTATGACCGACCGGGCGGAGAGTCCACCTACCAGGTGGCCCAAAGAGGGCAGCGATTTTTGGACTTCCTGCGCTCAAGGTGGGGCCCCGCGTCGCCGATTCCAATGGACTCGCCCTCTCTCGATAATCCCCCTGCATAGGGCGGATGAGTGACAATTACGGGGGGGCACCACATCAGTCCACCATCATCGACAGTTACTTAGAATCTCCATAATGCAGATGATGCAGTGCGCTATAGTGCATCTTTGTACTTCTGTGTGATGACTGCCATCTGGTGAATGACGACAACGAGGAGCCTTCTCGTTTTGGCCATTCCTTTCTGTGATGCGTCGTCGTCATTTTGGCCCTGAACGCAGCACTCTGCTTGAAGGCGTCTTCGCATCCATTGGTAGAGGACCTAACCCAATGGAATGTATAGAAAGTTCTTCATTGAGTACAGTAGTCAGAGCTTTGCCAAGTACCATCTGTCCAACTATTTGGCCGTACTTCATAAGTAGCATGTTGACGCGAAAGTATGCTTCTTGCGGAACACCGCGTGCTCGGGGAGCCTGTGCAGAGGCAATGGACGCCGATAATTGAGAAAGGCTCGTTCAACACGACAGAGTTCACTATGCGATTGTTGTCCTATTGAATCCAGTGACAGCTGCTTACGCATGGTGCTCAGCATCTGAACACTGTTCAAGCATGTTGAGAAATGGTGCGAACCGTTTATCTCTTGACTGCGCTGTCAGTTCCAAGGATATGGCTGTGTTGCCAGCCAAACGCGCCCATCATCCGAAGCATCTTAGATACAAGCCATTGGTTCATTTGGGTACAATTAGCGTGCATGTCGCATTGGAACGCTATAAAAAGATTGGCTATTTCAAAGTTAATCAGCAAGAACGCCACAACGTTGCTGCTGCGAAGAATCGTCACACGTCATCGCTTCGGTGCTCCAAAATCGGAAGCTCTTGTGCGAACCTTGTAGAATTCTCTCTGTGGCCTTCTGTGAGGACTTGTGCCCGACATCGCCCCAGGCATTCCTGCTCTCATCTTTTGACAAATACAGCCAAAGGGCGTGCACACGCCCATTGCCTGATGGGTGGTTGACACCCGCTCTCGGTTGAAGGGAATAACAGTACAATGCGATACAAATCAACGCACCGATTGCTTGATTCCGCAGGCCAGAGAAGTGCATTGCGGTGGTCTCCCATGGCCATTTCCTGAGCTTCTTGCTCCAAAGGAGCTCCCCCGGCTGGCAGGAATTCTGGAATGGGGAGCTGCGGGTGTACGAGCTGAAGAAGTGGGAATGCGTCCCAACGGACTTTCAGACTTGGTTCAGACCCGGCGCCTTCGGCAAAATTTAGGGTCTTGTACATTAGGAGTCGCCAATTGGCGGCTGCTCGAAGGTAATTTGTGGCGCGGGGCGCGCCGCGCTCTCGACGGGGAGAGGTCCTGGGCTTGTGCGTGCAGGTTGAGCGCTTGAGAGGGGACCGCCCAGCACGGCAGCCTGAGGATATGGCCATGACGCCATTTGTAGAGGCGAGGCGCCAAACTAGACAGCGCCGATTGACCTATTGTTTATTTGCAATCCAGCAGCAAGAGTTGGCCTGGAGTTGACGGGCTGCAGACACGCATTCGTTCGAGTCGCTTGACGGCCACTACTGACGGGAGGGGCCAGCGGCATTCTTCGTGCGGAGAAGCGAATTTCGCTGCCCCTATTCAGCTAAGGGGTTGGCGCGCTCCGCGCCACGCAGGTCTTCACCCATCGGCCCTCGATGGCATAGCACTCCTCTCGGATTTTGGCATTTGGTCGGCGCCATCGGAGGGCGTCCATCACGGCATTAATGCCTTGCACAATATTGTGCCTCGGTTTCTGGGGGTGGAAAAGGTATTGACGGACAGCGTCACCCGTTTGGCCTTCCAAATGTGGTGACCTTGAAATGTTGATTTTTGAAATGGGCAGTAACGGGTCGTGGATGTTGAGTTGCATACTTGGCGATGTTTTTTTGGGACCACTGTTTCGTATTTCGTTTTTGTATTGGGCCGTGTTTTCGGCAGACACAGGCACCCCCGACTCTCAACCGCTTCGGCCTTTGCTCCGCGGTTTTCTTCCTCCTGGGGCCCACAAGGCGCCACTTTGCGGATGTGCACAGAGCGCAGTGTTGGCCGTGCATCCAAATGAGGTCCCTGTGCCATTCATCTCAACGAAACGACAAAGACATGGGAGCGAAGACATTCACGTTTGGCAACGTATTGACCGCCCAATGTGGGCATTCCGCACAAATGTGTCTCACCCCAATTCCACATCAGCCTCTGAGGCAGTGAGTCACTGCCGGCCTGGTTTGCCTTGCCATCGTGCAGTATTGCAACGTCGGACAAAATGGGGACCACCGAACGTGCTCCAGGAGTAGCGCAAAACGTGCACAGTAGTCCGTTGAGTTTCTCATGCGTCGGCAAGTTGCAGGACCCCCACTTGATGCATTCATGGCCGAAATCCTCGTGCAATGTATACGTTCAAAAGGCAAATCACTTATTTTGCGCGGGTATGAAGGGAAGATACATACCCCAAGCTGTTGCCAGCATTAGCGTGTTCAATTACCCGTATTTACCAACTACAAGTAGGCATGTATTGGACCCCCAAAATGAGCGGTGGATACTTGGTCATGGATACTAATGCAGTTCAAACCCCTGATCCAAGGAGTAGACAAGGAAAATATGTGAACATAGACTGTGAAATGCCCCCAAAATGGGATTGAAATAATGTAAGATGCAGTGCATTGATAGCAGCATCACCAAGTCCAAGTTACAAATAACGTACACCATACTATTGACAGCGCCATATTGTTAGTGAGCAATGCTATTACTGAACGTTGTCAGCCTGTTCGCGGAGCCAGCCGCCTGGACTTGGGGCTGCACCAGGTGGGGGCGACTGGCGATTGCGGCCAGCAGGGGTTTCTTGGACTGCTCCAGGCGCGTTTGCCTCCGCGATGCGAAGAACGAGGACCGACATGGCCTGCAAAGCGCTGCAAAGGGAGGGGCCGTCCCCAATTCGCACAGTTGCCATGCCGCAAACCCATGGCTTTGTTGTGTGATTGGCCAATCACAGATCCCATCAGCTTTCCCAGCTGGCATCACTGTGAAAGTGCCGGGGGCCAAGTCCGTCGCCGCGACGCGGCGCCCCGGCGTGTCTAGGCCAGCTTGTGAGGTGCTGTCTCACAAAGGCGGCCGGCCCGACCAGCACCGTCGCCTGCCCGTTCCTGGCGCTGGGCCTTGGGGTGCCCTTGGCAGGCGTCACCGGAACCCGTTTTGGCCGGCCAGGGAGCAGGTTGATTCGATCTCGAAACCAGGGCGGCTTTGATTTCTCGATCGCTTCTTTGATCCGGGCTAGCGGCGTCGGTCGCCGCCAGGCGATCCTGTGCTAAAAGCCCCAACGGCAGCCTGTCAACCCCGTGGACTTTCGGGGGCTCCTAGCACATACTCCCTCAACGGCATCCACGCCGACCCGATCGTTATCATCGATGCGAAAATCGCAGGGAACGTGGTTTGGCACAGACTGGGCGAGGCGGCCCAACACCAGCCGCCGGCATCCCTTGCCACCATCCGCGCCTTCCGTCGTTTCTGCTCTGGTGAGGTTTGGGGGTGGATAATATAACAGTAGGGGTCCTTATATAGCGCCCCCTAATAGCGCCCCTGGCCCCCGATAGCGCCCCCTTTTGGTCCGGTACACGGATACGGCGGCGGCCGACCATTTCTGCGAACTTGGCAAGGACGGGTGGGCGGCATGTCTGGTGCGTCCGCCGTGCGGCCCGGGCCCGGGGCCTCCCCGGGAGGCCAGGGGAGGTGTGCAATCCGCAGCGAATCTCCGTCTATGCACAGCGAAGCGGGCACTGCCCGTCTTGCTCCTTGCAGCCGGCGAAATAGAGGGATAGGGAGTGGTGCCCAGTGCCGCGGCATCCATTTTTCAACACACAGATTGCCGCTGAGTCGAGGGCCGATAGAGACCAATGTAGCGAACGAGTGTTCTGTGCAAGCCTCGCCCTTGCCTTCAGGATCGGTAGCCGGCAGTGCCTGGCGTCCGAGTCAGGGCTGATTGATTGCACTCGTGGGTGCCAATCAGGGCACCCACGGGTGGCATTCGGCGCCAGCGGGGGCAGCAGTGGGCGAGAGTGGGAGGCCACGTTCGGCCTCTCACTCCCGCCTTTCTGTTGTGACTTCTGTGCCCAATTATTACACGCCGTGCAGCCGTTGTTGACCGTTGGCACTAGCCCATGCTGCACCTGCTACCCTTGGCCATGCAACTCACACACAAGGGAGTTCATGGCACCGGGCGACCTGCCATGGGTGGGGAGCGACGGGGCGCGTTCGTTGTGTGATGCGCCGCTCGCAACGACGCAAAGCACTAGGGCACAAGGACGTCCCACCAATACATACACGTGTGGTCGCGAATGGATATTTGCAGAAATGCTCAACGCAATGGGCCGCTATCCCCGTTCGCTACGGTGCGGTGTGGCCCTGCCCGGTTGGGCACAATCCGCATTCATATTGCGGGCAATGCTATGCAAGTCCACGTGATGAGTTGTGACAGGCACAGCGTAACATCAGTGCAAGCCCCAAACACGGTGTTCCACTACCGTGTCACGATTGCGTATGGTACGCGTTTGCGATGGGTCAATGGGTCAATCAGCAGGCTGCAACACAGCTAATGGGTCTCTTTTGCGTCTTCTTGTGATGGGGAGTTTCATTTTATGAATAAAACTACAATTAAATGCATTCAACAAATAGATTTTTGAGCGCCCCCGGCCCTCAATAGCCCCCCTTTTTGGCCATGTCATGGGGGGGCGCTATATACGGACCCCTATTGTACCGGGTAAATAAGGGTACTTCAGAAGAAAGCAGCACCGCTCGCTCTCTCAGCTCTCCCGGCGACGGCTAGATGATTGTGCAGGCACATGTTCAGTGCAGGTGTGACAGATAGCGCGGCATACACCTTGGTGCTCTGCTACAACGCACGTTGCACCGCTGGTCCAATACGGTTTGCAAGAGTAGGCTTCCAAAAAGCCCACGATATAACGGTCGCAGCATTTGCGATTACCTGGGCCACTTTGAAACCACACTGGATCCAAGGCCCATTATAGAAATGAGCGAATGCATTTGTTCAGCGCTGGTGTGACATCGTCCTAATGGTGCATCAATGTGCGTTGCTTCACCGCTGTTGAGTAGCATGGCTGTATGATGCTTTTATCCTTGTTCAAACAACAAGGTACGGTCCTATATGCTCTGCAAGAAAGTTGCATATCGAGGATGTACATATCCAAGATATCGCCCTATCCAGAATATGCATATCCGGGATATAGCGCCCACATCACATCCGATTTCCAGGATGGGGGAGATTTGGGGACCGGCATATCCTGCAGGAAGGCGACCTGACCAGGTGGGACCTTCACATTCGCCAGTTTCTGTGTTTTCCATTCACGAAATATCCACCGAGGCCCCCATCTGACCCAAAATGCTTAAATAGATCCGCGGCATGGCGAAAGGCTTTTTGAATATGGTCGTGTTCTAACTCACTCATCATGATGGGTGAGCCGTTCTCCAAGGAAGGAGGAAAGGGGGCAAGCACTATGCCATCGTCCATCAGGAGAATACGAGGTTTTGTTGTGGAAAATATGCAGCAGCTGCTCAATGCAGATGCCAACATCCGTGCAAAAGACATGAAATCTCTGTACAGGGGACTATTGCAAAAGTGGGGTCATTAATGATGTATTCAGTGATGTGATGCGGGTCTTTGATTCAGTTTATTAGAACAACAGACAAAACGTTGTGGTTTGCATTGATGGACCATCAGGCAGGCTCACTCACCCCCCCCACCACCACCCCACCACCACTTTTCCTTCGTGTCAATCATTATGTAGATACCAGGGTGAACCATTATGGGAACACACTATTTTGATTTTGGTACGCATAGCGTCAATGACTCAGCAATATTACCTAACAATGTCATACAACTTCAAAACAATTTTTAGGGACAAAACAGCCGAAATTGTGGAGATTGCAGTGATTTAAAAAATACAATGTCAAAAGCCTTGATAAGCGATGGGAGCAGCCCAAAAGAATAAAATTGATCTATCATAAGGACTTCTCAAAGATGTAAAGTTTTGAGGCCGATTTTGCAACAAGTCATGAGCTATCTGCCATGACCTGTGGTTTGGCGTTTTTTGTTGCATCTTCCCACCTTGTTTTGATTTTAGTGCAATAACATAATCTTTTAGCGTCAATGGCTGGAACCCCCATCCGCTAACGTCAATTTGGCGCTAAGCACACCAAATTCAAAACAGTGTCTTCCTTAAGCCACACCCAAGTTGCACAGCTCTGTCAGGTTATTTTAGGGAAGACAAACGATCAGAACTGCAGCAATTGTAGTGGGCTGAAAAAAAGGAATGCTAATAGAAACGGCGGGCGAAGTGGGCAGGCTTGATGGGTGTCAGTTGAGGCATTCCGGATCTTTCCTTAAAACGTGCACGCTTGAGGGAGGTTTTCGAACAAATTTTGCTCGTTTGCCATTGATTATCGGCGTTTTGGGCATCTTCCCAGCTGGTGTCAATTTTGCAGCAATTACTTAATCTCCTATCATCAGAAGTTTGGGCGGCCTCCCCTCACACCCACCCACTACCACCCACCCCCTCGCCAAGTTGGTAAACATACCAAGTCCCCTCACAGCACCACCATTAACACCACAAACCTCCCAGATTTTACCCCCCGGTGCGCGTACCCCACCGGGCTCCGAAAGAAAAGTACACGCGCGAGGAGGTACAGGCGCACCGCATGAAGGCCCCCCTGGTGCCGTAAGTCGTGCGCACACATTACTTCCGGGTACTTAACACATCTCGATGCATCACGAAAACGCGGCCGCCCACCGCCCAAACCTCAGGAGGCCGACATGTGGGCCCGCAGGCCCAGTACAGAGAACATCCCAAGAACTTCGCCTGGGCGCCTCGGCCCCAGTCACGGCCACGCACCACGCAGGGTGACCCTTGCGGGGATCGTTCAACGGAGACCGCCCGCCGGCGCCGGAGGCGCTGCGGGGAAGAACGTAACCACCTAAACTACTGCCGCGGCGCCTCGTTGGGGACAGCAGCCCAACGGGCCGCTGACGCCCAAGCAACCACCACCGCGCGGCGTGGGGTGGGGGACGGCCGGCTGGCGCACGACCGCACAACGACACTCTAAAAGGGCTGTCGTACGCAATTGTCACTACTCGCCAGCGGCCCTCCATCCACGCCAGGCGGAGGGCGACCGCACACGCCAGCCGGGGCGCCACAGGTGCGCGGCCCCGCCGCCAGGCCCTGCCGCGTCGCTGCGCGCGGCGCAATATGCGGCGCGATCGGGGCCGGGGTTGGGTAGGAGCGCCCGCGAGTGCCGGCCCGTCGAGGGGGCGTCGCCGCGGGACCGCTTGGGCGCGCCTCCGCGCTCGTCGATGCGCGTGTACAGTCGGCGGGATCGCGAATGGGAAAGGCGTCCGCCGACTGGCGCCCTGCGCGGCCAGGTTCGCGCGACGAGGAAGGGGGCGGGGCGGGCGGAATCCACTGGCCGCGAGGGTGTCGCGCACCATCCGGCCGGCCTTTCCGCCCGGCCGCACCGAGGTCGCATGGGGCGAATCCGTCCGACAGAGGTCGGAACGACGACCCTGGGCCGCGTGGATGAAGGATGCGGCGGCCCTCATCGCAGCCGCCGGCCTCCGTGGAGCTCGGAACGCCCTTGGACGACCCACGGGGATCGGTTCGGGCCCCCGGGGCCGGTCGCGGGCCGCCTCCGGGGGCCCGTCGGCGTGCGGAGCGCCGGCGAGGTCGGCCCGCCCGTCGGGGCCGAGCGCGCAGCCCCGTCATCTCAGGTCCTGGCTCCGTCCGCTGTCAGTACGCCGAAAGGGGGGAAGGTGGTGCGACGCTGGGGCGGGGAGCCATGGCGGCCTCGGCGTGTGTGGGGGGTAATGCGCCTACCCACACAATTACGGCGCGGCAGCGGCGGTGTTGCGCGGGGATCGGCTGATCGTTGCGTGGCCCGAGCGGTACCAACGGCAGGGGAGCAGAAGGGCGGTCTTCCACGCCTCCAGGCGCGCCCACTTGGCTGTTGATCATGTCGATTGCGTTTGTCAGGGGCTGTACCGCGCTCATGGTTTGTATACATTCCAATGGAGGGGCATGGGGTAAGGCTGGGCGCCGCGGGGTTGGTTGGTCTTCCTGTCACTGAACATGGCATGGCCAAGTTCGCTGCTTGCGCGCGTCAGACGGCGGCACTGCTCCGATGTCTCCCTCGCGTTTCGCGAGGACGGTCAAAAGCCTAGCCATGCTCGTCCCACTCATTGACTCACTTTGTGAGAGACATGACAATCTAATCCCCTGCGCCAGAAAGGCGATGATGTTGTGCGCAGGGCCTGCCAGTGCTTTGGGGCAGTATTGGTGACGATCGAGGGCAATGCGACCGCGCCCTCGGTGATTACGTGCCACAAATGAAGCGGCTGCCATGGGTACAAATTCGTTGTGAGGACTGGAGGCGCTGGAAATATTGAATGCATTGGATGACAACGTGCATTGATTGGCGGCCTGTTGCGCCGAAAGCGGCAGCAGTACCAGTATCCTTATCTGAACCTGTTGACTGCAAACTGCTTGGTTCCCCTGACTGACAATATCCTATGCACTAAAAGAATATACTAACGAATTTGTCTTTCCCTGCGAAATTCATCCATAACCCTTACCCAATGCAGAGCACAGACTCCTCCATCCCCAGTCGCACACATAAATTCCATGGAATATTGGAAATGACGGCGTTGATTGAATTAACACTGTTGATCAGCATCCTTAAATATGCTCAACAATGAGTGCGTGCGTGCTGCAAATGCACACAACCGTCGAGCCTTGCCGGCCTGTGCTTGCCGTCACGAACGACACAGCATTCAAAACAGTTTCCCCACCAGTTTTGCATTGTGCCTGGGTACCACCGGCAGCGCAGGTGGCCGGCCACATTGTTGCAGAGCGCCGCACATCTCATGCGCTTTCTTTCTCCTTTCAGGGGCCTGCCAGGTGTCGATGATGGGCGCTCAATTCGACGGGGCCGGGGACACACAGCGCCCATCAAGGTGGCGGCCCATTAAAATGGGCCTTGGGCTGTACACGCAGCTGTCCAGGTGGCACCTTCGCGTTGGGGAGGGGGGAAAGTGGACAGAATGGGACAACAGCCCAGCCAATGACAGCCCAGCCGCGCCCGCGCTAACATTAAGCCACCTGGCCTGCTGCGCTGCGATTTTCAGATACCTGTCTAGGGTGCTTCCGTGGCAGCGCCAGGCTCCTGCAGACGACCCACAGCAAGAGCCGGCTGGGCAGCACGAAGTGGGAGATTCGCCCGCCTCGCCAGCAGCCGCCCAGCCCGCCTCCCCTGGCTTTGAGTCCTGGCATGTGCCCCTCGAAGATGGGGCACAGGCGAAAGATCTGGCCGGCCAGGCTTCGAGCGATTCTCTGGAGAATGGGCTGAAGGCGATCGACCTGGGAGAGATCATAGCGCAGGCTGGCAAGAGGAAGGATCGGAATCCGATCATGTACATGGAATTGGATGAAAGCGTGTGACTAACGGATGAGAAGGGGAGGGTTTGGGGGGGTGAGCCATTCAAGAACGTTGATATACTTTGTGTACCATTGGGAAACTAGGGGAAGCGTAGGGACGTTGTTGTGGTCAAGAATTCAAAAGCATGCAGCAGGGATGGAGGGATGGACTCCTGCCGCATTGATGTTGACAGGTTCCAAATTTGTTGACCGCCGGGAACTCAGCACCGGAAGATCATCTTTCAACCAATGAGGAAAATGCAATGTTAAAATAGACCTGTTATGCAACAAGCCCATTACTGTTCTGCGGGGTGCTGTTGCGCTCGTGGTGGCACTTCTTCGAAATCTCGTGGCTGCGGAACAAAAGTGCGACTGGTGGCAAAGAAAATTGGGGAAGGCCTCAACGTGAGGAAAGGAGGGGCAATTGAAAGGAAAGGAGAAAAGGGGTAGGAAGAAGGAAAGAGCGATCGATTTGTCCACGTCAATAGCCGAGCGAGCGGCGGTAGCGCGCCGCTGTGTGTGTGGGGACTCTCGACTAGATGCAATGAGGATTCGGCCATGGGGGAAGCTCGACAGCCATTCGCGGGCAAGAATGGCTTCGTGGAGCGTGTTGATTAAATTTTTCATTTTGTTGCTGCATGCGGTGCAGTGTGCGTCAAGCTGATTTAGGTTCCACTGGCAGGGACATAATTCATTTGGGAGGGTGGAATGCAACGTAGTGACGCGGTCCGGGCTCATGAATTCGACCTCGTCAGTTTTGCTTGAATGAGCTGCGCATTCTGGTTGGAGGGGACGGGTGCGGCCGGCACATGGCTGCCCGTCTCCTGCTCGTGGACAGAGTGATTTCAAGGGTCATTTCATGGCATTATGCCGCCCGTGTTCGCGCCCATGAGGCAAGGGCTGCGATTTGGGATCCTGCATCATGAGGGAGCCCCGCTACCTACCGGGCGTGCGACAGCCTCTGAGCGCAAAAATGCTGCGAAACTCTCCGCACAGGATTTTATTTGGGTGTGTTTCTGCTGCACACTTGTGCCTCAGAAAGGGGACTTATCCCCTACATTGCGGCAGTGCCGCTGTTCTTTGGTGATCCGCCCGTGTGTCCAATGCAGGCTCGCCTGCTTTTGAAGGCTCGTGCATTTGAAGGGACTGCGCATCTGCTTTTGTACGTCAGATTCCTGGCAAGCAATTTTCGTGAACGGACTGAAGACCTTGGGGACAGGACATCGGGCCACCGCGTTGACGTTGCGGTTGCATTTTAGATGTTGCCTGCACAACATTCAAGGGAGGTATTTGTGGGTGCACCTGCGAATGGCAACATAGAACTCCCTGCCACATGGACCTCCGGCAGGACTATTACCTGTCGGTCGCGGCCCATGCTCGGGGAAATGCCTGGGTCAAAATGGTGGATCAGTCGTGGCCTAGGACCGTAGATGCGCTACGCGATTTCAAAAAATAATGGATGGGGAGTAGCGAAGCGTAGTGGAGCAGCGGACCTTGACAAAGCGCTGATTGGACATCTGCTTGTGGGGCATCGCAGCGCAGCCGGTGTACCCTGTCGGCTTATGGCGCCGTTGTGCACCCGTCCCGCTGTGATGTGCTCATTTGGAATTGCCTTCTACAAGACGGGACGTGTTTCCGTGCTGCAGAGGAAGTGGCTCATGTGAGGTGGCAATTGAGAAGACGCCAATACAGTGGATCAGTGTCCTAGGCAGTGGATCATAATCCCAATTAGGGTAGCTTGTACCTTCAATTGAAGATATGTGTCTTCGGCCAGTCTGCAGTCGAGCTGATGGTGGCGCCATTTTTCAAAGCAGTCATTTGCCAATCAGCTTAAAGTAGATCATGCTCCTCGGCGATGGGTGGCATCAAACGAAGAAGATTCTGGATGGGGAACAAAAAATGAGGATAAATGGAATTAGCGGATGAAGATAAGTCTGTGTTTTGGTGGCCTCCACGGGCTCTATCAACGTGACGGGCTGCAAGTCCAGTTCTTGACTCTGGGAGCTGCTGGGGGGCGGTCTGATAGCACAATTTTATTCCGCAAATGGCGGTGATGACGTGAGTTGCAATTGAATTGTAGAAGCATCGCCAACTTGAGGTGATTGCAGTTTCTTAGGCGCGGAGCCTTCGGCATGAGATCTGACTGCTGCATTCCTGCGTTTTCGGCTGCAGTCCTATCCACAAGCGCAGAAGCATCCCTAGCCCAGCCAATGGGCATGAGTGTGGCGAATGGTGACATGTCGGACAGGTGTTCACCGCTTTCTCTTCCCTTGAAGTTTATCGCTTTTGGCCACCACTGAGCACTGCATCCGTGCCGCACAGATTACGGCAATATTGCACTCTGAGGACGTAAACTTGCATCTCTGCTGCATTCCCATGTGCCTGTTGTTCAATGGCGAAAATGACATAATCCCCATACTCCGGAAACCACTTAGTGACGACGAGGGTATCGAAGCCAGCTCTCACCGGGAACAGGAAAACCGTGCACAACACCTGCCCCCACAGAAGGCTGCTCTGATGGGAACCGCATTCAGATTCAGGATCAAAAGACGTATGGTGCCAGGCGGTGTGCCAGCGCGAAGGGGTGCTTCGAGAATCTATCCAATGATCGATTTTGAGGCAATTACATAATATTTTGACGATACAAATCCACCCCCCTCCCCGATTAGCATCGAATCAACGTTAAGGGTACCAATTCGGTATAATGCATACTACTCAATTGATGTAAACCGGCATTTCTTTGCCCGTATCTTAACGCCTGTTGTATACGGGAAGATCCTTGTCTTCTTTCATATCCATATCTAAAGCCATAACCACAGTTACCAAGCCTATTACTGCCACTATCGTTGCTTTTTCAACTGGCCTTTTTAGACAGCCTGGAGGCGACGTCGTGAAAAGCACCTACAACCAACGCACCTCACAATTCCATTGGTAATGGTTATACAAACGCTTTTAAGTACAATGGTATTCTTAAAGCCATCCCGTTCTTCTTCTATGGATGGTTCGCACACAGATTGCTCTTGACTTGTCCCTGGACATGTCCGCTGGAGCCCCTTGGATCACGACTTGCAATCGTGGGAATGAGGAACATTGACTCTCAAAAGCGTCACAATAAGACCCGGGTAATGGACCTCTGCAAGGCGCCTACTTTCGAGTTGCATCGAAGTGAATGGCAATTGTGCAGTCCACAATTAGTGCATTACATTAAATTTCCACCGGGCCGGGCTCCTCGTCCCACCCAGGTCCACACACACACTAGACCAATACATTACAAAAGACGATTGTTTGTCCCAATACAACCCGAGGTACCCACAACTTGTGTGCCCAGTCACCCTCGGACACACTATGCTCCTCCGGAGCAGAAGATGTGGCCATACCTGTCATGTAAATCACGGGCGGTAATCGTCATCCACCCAAGGAGGCGATAATCCCACTCTGACAGGATTCGATACAAATTGATGTACTGCCACATGGCCACGCTGCACCAGTCGCCCCAGTGGCGGATGCGCTGCTCGGGCACCTCCAAGGCAAAGCCGGCAGACGCCCTGCCCGCGCACAGACCGTGGTGATCAAAGGCGCCTGGGTGCAAATCCGGCGAGGAGGCCAGGAAGTCCCGAAACCACGATGAAACCGTGTGTGCGGACAGGTCGCGCTCACCCGGGAGGGTGAAGAAATGCGACGGAGACCCGCCAGCGTCCGCCCAGGCGCCATCCCGGAATGCGCCCTATCAAAGGAGAAGGTCGAAGATCTCGGGGGCGCCCCGGGATGGCCAGGAGCGTAAGCGCATAGCCAGGTCCATGCCGCTCTTGAGTTTGGTCTTATGCTCCCTGAAGACGATGACGCCATCCGCCACCCGCACATTGGACAACATAATGAAATGGCCACTCTGGGCCCGGTTAAAGAAGAGAAAGTCGAGCAGGGCAAAGACGGACGACTGCAGCAGCAACAGGTCCTCCGTCCGCCGGCCCATATCCAGAATGCGGAGCATCAAAGCCGCCGGCACCGGAGCATGGGAGGAAGCCGGCTCCGGGCATTGGCAACGCCAGGCCCGGGTGAGCAAGCGGGTCACCTGGTCGAAAGCCAAAAACTGAAGATGGCCCGCCACCTGGTGCACCACGGAAATGGCAGCCAGGTATTGAGGGAGGCTGCGGACGCCCACCCGGCCTTCCTCCCGCAGGAACCAAATGTAGCGGTAAATCGTGGACGGGCGGGCTGGAAGCGCTTGGAGCTCCACAGAGGCGCAGAACGCCTGGAATTTGGCAAATATTTCTACATAGATTGGCGAGTCGACTCCGTATAGAAAGACAAAAATTCGGACCGCATCCACGCGCAGTCCGATTGAAGTCCACACCCAGCCCATGGAGGGG